>ML424277.1:112445-129814 GCA_005239525.1 Nicotiana knightiana | reverse complement strand
ATCACTATCCTCACAATCCGGCTCTCGGCCTCGCTCAGTCATCACCCTCACAAGCCATTCGGGAAACTTACCACAAATCACGGGGACTCAGCCCGATCCAATATCTTTCATTTGTTTGAAAACAGGGTGATAAATAGGAATAATCAATAAACAAGTATGAATTATGACTGAGATTATATTTTCTATTAAAAACATTGTGAGAATAGTAGTAAAAACACCCCTGAGGGTCCAAACAGGTCGGCACGAGGCCCCAAACATGGCATACATCCCAAAGCTTAATATAAATCTCTAAAATACGGAACATCATATGATTTCAAATCAAATACGCGACTTAGTAGTCGCTACGGGACGGATCAAGTCACAATCCCTACCGGTGCACGCGCAAACGCCCGTCACCGAGCATGTCCGTCACCTCACTTATCAAATCAGTACAAAATACCAGGGTTTCATACCCTCAGGTCTAGAGATACGTTTGTTACTTACCTCAAACCGGATGAAAAACTACAATGCGATGCCTTTGCCCCTCGACTCCTCCTCAACACGCCCCGAATCTATTCAAAATAGATTCATATGATCAAAATATGCTTAAGGAACAAAGCCCACTCGAAAATAACCAATTTACATCAACAAAAACCCGAAATTGGCCAAACCCGACCCCCGGGTCCACGTTTCGGATTCAGATAAAAATCAAATAACTAGAATCCTTACGCTCTCACGAGTTCATGCATACCAAGTAAATCGAAATCGGACCCTAAATGGACCCTCAACTCCCCAATTTATACTTTCAAATTTCAAGCCCTAATCTCCAAAATTTCTCCACTAAAACATGATCAAACAATGGAATAATCGTCATAAACACATGATACAAGGTCCATGTAGCTTAGCTCACTGAATACACTTGATTCCCTCTTGAAATCCCAGCTCTAAGCTCCAATATCCGTAAAAAATGGTGAAGAAATGAGTAAAAATTTGCGAAGGCAACCTTATGTAGGTTCTGCCCAGCAATCTCGCACCTGCGACCCCATGCTACGCACCTGCGACGCCGCACCTGAAGAAAATTCCTCACAAGTGCAGATTCTCAGTTAAACTCAAAACCCGCATCTGCGGCCTTCCACACGCACCTGCGGTCCCCAGGTGCGAGCCAACATCCACACCTGCGCTCCCAGGCCAAGCTCCAATTCCCGCATCTGAGCAAGGTTTTCCACACCTGCGCCTTCGCATCTGCGGCTCCCCGTCCGCAGGTGCAGCCACACCAAAAGGCCTGCACCAGCAGCCATTTGCTGCGTTTTCCAACTTCCAACCATCCAAAATCGCCCAAATCCATCTCGAGCCCCTGGATCTGAAGTGCACAAGTAGGAGATGATGGTGCACAGTAGGCTAGCTGCTCGAGATGAGTCACATAAGAAACCCGCCTACCTGAAGCACCGTGGGATGCCTGAAGCGCTAACTGAAACGGCCAGGGAGGATATCCCCTAACAAATGAACCCCTACCGTCAGACAAGGCATCACTAACACTACCAGAATGACGAGGCTCTTCTCAGATACCTCCCTCTATCCTAACCACAAACTATCTTAATCCGTCTAGCAATTTTTAAGGCCCTCTGGAAAGAAATATCATCTCTGGTCTCCATGGCCATCTATAGCCTAATACTGAAAGTAAGTCCATCGATGCATCTCCTTACTCTCTCCCTCTCAGTAGGGAGTAACATATCCACACTATGGGCTAGGTCTAGAAATCGGGTCTCATATTAGGTAACAGTCATGCTACCCTACTGAAGGTGCTCAAACTACCTACAGTTATCCTCTGTCAGAGTGAAAGGAATAAACTTCTCCAAAAATAACTTTAAAAGTTGATCCCAGTTAAGTGAAGGTGAACCAGCTAGTGTGGTCAGCACTTAATCCCGTCACCATCTCTTGGCAGAACTAGTCATATGGAACACTACATAGTCGACCCCATTAGTCTCAACAATACCCATGTTGCGCAGTACCTCGTGGAAAAGGTCCAAGTAATCCTCTGGGTCCTCAGAAGGTGCACCACTGAAGTTAATAGGGAATAGCTTTGTGAACTTATCCAATCTCATCAATACCTCATAAGACATCGTAGGCCTCTCCCCGGTCTGTGCAGCAGCAACATGCTGAACTACCCCAACTAGATGGACTGCTGGAGTCTGATATATGGGAGCCATCTACTCCGGAGTGTGAGTAGCGGGAGTCTATTCCCCCCTACCTGAGAGATGGCTGGTGCTACCGGAAATGTACCGGTCTTGACCACACTCTCCATAAGGTCCACTAAATGGTCTAGAGCATCCTGAAGCATTGGAGTGGCTATAAATCTCTCCGGAACCTGAATGGATCCGACTGGTGCGGTCTGAGCTGGGATCTCCTCCTCATGATCAATCTAAGGATCCACTGTGGGTGCTGCTGATCGAGCTCTAGGCTGAGCTCTGCCTCAGGCTCGACCTCGACCCCGACCCCGACCCCTTCTCCTAGTAGTGGCTCCACAGGGGCTCCGACTTATGTTCCGCTGTAGATGTTGTGCATGTTCTCACCATCTGTGAGAGAACTAGAATTTCATGGTTCAACTATCAATGATAGAACAAAATGGCATGATAAGGAAAGAAAGAAGTGAATTTTTTTTCCTAAACTTCCATATCCTCGAGAAGATAAGTACAGACATCTCCGTACCGATCCTCCAGACTCTATTAAGCTTGCTCATGACTCGTGAGACCTAAGTAACCTTGTGCTGTGATACCAACTTGCCACGACCCGGAATCCCAACCTCGGAGTCGTGATGACGCCTAACATCCACTTGCTGGAAAACCGATGTGAAATAGATAATAAAATAATTTTAACAATTAAAAAAAAAAAATGATATTCAATGAGAAATAAAAGCCAAACCTAACAAAGTGCGAATATAAACCATGTTATACTAACTACTCCAGAAATCTGAAGTCATGAATACGCAATCAACTAGAAGTACACAAACATAGTCTGAAAATAAATATAACTTTTTGAAAGAGATAAACAGTAAAAGTAGAAAATGGAAAGGGGCTTCAAGGACTGTGAACATCGGCAGATCTACCTCAAGTCTCTGAAGTTAATGTGATCTGAGCTGACGCACCTCAAGCATCGGTAGGACCAATACCAGTATCTGCACAAGAAGTTCAGAAGTGAAGTATGAGTACAACTGATCCAATGTACTCCCAAGTGTCGAGCCCAAGCTCGACAAGGTAGTGATGAGGCTAGGACAAGACACATACATAAAAACTCTGTACAACTATATATAAAGTATAAGAATAACAAGAAGAATGATAGAATATTAACTGGGAGAGGTCATGCAAAGGGGGGAAATATCATAAAAACGGCAAGTACAAAATCATGAAATAACATCTTCCAAATTAAGCAACAATATAAACAAGTAAATAACCAAAACCGAAAATCAAATTAAACAGTGATATGAAAATGGCATGGCATCACCCTTTGTGCTTTTACTCACGGGCAAGCATCACCTTTCGTGCTTTTACTCTAAAATCCCTTAATATGTGATAATGAATGCAAATAAGGCACGACAACACACTCGTGCTTTTCTCTCTTCCTCGCCAAGAAAAATATAAATTCGAGTAATAAAAATAAGGATGGGAATAATTTCCCTTCAAATATAGTGCCATGATATCTGTAACGACCCGACCGGTAGTTTTGAGCTCTAGCGTATCGTTCAGCGGTTTGAAGTCGTGAGCAACTCCGTTTCAGGTATTATGACCCGTGGGCGTGGTCAGATTTAAATTCCAGGAAGTTTAGAATTTATTTGGAAAGAAAATTCTCATTTCAGAAGCCTTAAGTTGGAGAAATAAACTAAGATTGGAATTTTGAGTAAACGATCTCCGAATTAGGATTTGAAGGTTCCAGCAGGTTCGTATGATGATTTTGAACTTGGGTGTATGTCCGGATTGGGTTTTGGATAACCCGGGAGCGTTTCGGCGTATATTGTGGAAGCATTTTAGAAGGATTTCATGAATTTGGGCTTGAAGTGCATATCAGTGAGGTAGATGTCCGTTTGGGATTCCAAGTCTGGGAATAGCTCCGTATGGTAATTTTGGAATTGGGAGCGTGATCGGAAGTGAATTTGGATGATCGTAGGCCATTTTGGAGTCATTGGGCTAAAGATAGAAATTTGAAGGTTTTTGGGAAATCCGGCCGGAAGTGGAAGTTTTGATCTTGAGGCCGGAATGCGATTCCAAAAATTGAAGCAGGTCCGTAATATTGAATATGTCTTGTGCGTAAAATTTGAGGTCAATCGGACGTGATTTGATAGGTTTCGGCATCGGATGTAGAAGTTTGAAATTCTAACTTCTTAAAGAATTGGATTTGAGTGCGATTCGTGATTTCACCGTTGTTTGAAGTGATTTGAGGGCTCAAGAAAGTTCGTGACATGTTTTGGGACAGGTTAGTGTGATTGGGCGGGGTCTAGGGTGGATTTCGGGTGGTTAACGGATCAAAGTTGAAGTTGGAAAAGGGCTGAAACTGTTGTCATCTGGTGTAACCGCACCTGCGAGGCTTTGGCCGTAGGTGCGAGAGTGGGCAGACTTGGTTGGGAATCGCAGGTGCGATGGATATTCTGTACCTGTGATGCCGCAGGTGCGGGAAGTGAGGGCGCAATTGCGATTTGACTGGAGTTGAGTGAAACCGCAGGTGTGGGGGATTTGGTCGCACCTGCTGGATCGCAGGTGCGGAGGAAGGACCGCAGGTGCGGAAATTGACCTGGGCAGAATGTTTTAAAACGAGAATTTGGGGTTCATTGTCTTCATTTTTCATTTGGGATAGGAGATTTTGGAGAGCTTTTCAAGGGGGATTTCACCAAGAATCGAGAGGTAAGTTGTTCTACTTGTTTCTAGGTGAAATATAAGATTATATTCATGGATTAGGCTTGAAAATCTATAGGAAATAGGGGCTTTTTGAAGAAAAACCTAGAATATGGAAAATGTGGATTTTAGCCACGAATTGAGCATGAATATTAGAGTAAATTATATATTGAGTTAGTAAGGCTAAGGGTAGAATTTACCTTCGAGAAATTTTGGATTCCGGGCACGTGGGCCCGAGGGCATTTTGGTCATTTCATTGAGCGGGGTCGGGAAAAGTATATAATCTGAATTGTTGTGAGTATTAGGATGAATTTTCATTGTTTTGTCATTTATGTGGTAGTTTCACAGCGTTATGCGTCCGTTGGAGTCATCGGAAGGGCTTGAAAGTCGGTGTTGGAATTTCGGAGCGAGATATGTCTCCTTTCTAACTTTGTGAGGGGAAGTTGTCCCCCTAGGTGGATTAATTCACTACATGCTATTATCTTTGGGGGAAACATACACATGAGGTGACGAGAGTCCGTACACAGCTACTATTATGCCATGTTCGGGTAGCCTAGGACCCACTAGCATGCTTTATGTGTGTACCTGTATGACTGAAACGTAATTAAATGTTTAAAAGAAAGCTGGAGTTCATATTGTTAAGTCCTTCTAAAAAGAGAATTGTTTCCGCTGTGAATATATGTGTACCTGGACTACATTGTATCATGGAGTATCAGTACATTTGACAAATGAGTTTCAAAAACAAATATTTCAAAACCTATATTTCATATTTCTTTTAATAAAGATTTTTCCACTTTCTTGAGAAAAACGGTTTTCTTGAAAAAATATGAATTTCTAGTATGGATATGTGTAACTTTGGGTACCTGAGTCACATGTATGATTCGCGAGCAGGAAGACCCTGTATTTGTGTATGTATTTATATGAGCACCTGAGTCGCATGTATGATTCGCGAGCATGCTCGCCGTATTATGTTAACCGCGCCGCATGATCGATTCGCGAGCGGGGCAGATAGATGCATCTATGGTTTGAACCGTTCAACCCCTCGACAGTGTACAATTTATTATTGTTGGTCCGCGCCGTTCGACCCTCGGCATTGCTTGCACATGATATTTTCTGCGTAGTTGCTATAAGATTTGCCTGATTAATGGCCTGAAATGTTAAATTGTCGATTGAAATGACAAAGACTTAAAGTTATTAAAAAAACTTTTTGGAAGAAGTTGTTCCTTCCGTTGATTTATTATTATCTGATTAAATCACCATGTTGATTAATCGTGAATATGACGAAGATATAAAGAGTTAAATGTGAACGAAATTGAAGGATGTTTAAATGCTTTTTTATAAACTGCCTATGATAAAAACCATCCTTAGTGTTACTCTTAAATATTTTAAATGGACCTTTAGTAAGTGTCTAAATTGACCTCTCGTCACTACCTCTCTGCGGTTAGGCGGGCGACTTACTGAGTACACGTTATTTTTGTACTCATACTACACTAGTTGTGCATTTTATTGCACAGGTACTTACATAGCAAATGTGGAGGATGGAGACTCAGGCGAGCTACATCTTCAGGAGGCGATCCGCAGCTGACAGAGTCACCTTCATACTGTATCTATTTCATTTTTAATTTCCTTGTCCAGTTGTATTTCGGACAGGCTTTGTGATATTTGTAAAATTCTTAGAAGTTGCTCATGTACTTGTGACACCTGGTTCTGGGATATGTATTGGATAATTGTTTAAGTGAAATCTTTATATCACTACTTTTAAATCACAGAATTTTATTTGCTGTCGTATTTTAAATTTATGAAAATTTATTTATTTGATTATGAAATGCAAGGAAAGGTAACGGTTTCAAAAATGTTAAAACATGAATGTATTTCAACTAATTAAGGATTGGGCTTGCCTGACCGTGGTGTCCGGTGCCATCACAACCTATGGATTTTGGGTCGTGACAACATGTTATCAGAGCACTAGGTTCCCGTAGGTCTCACAAGTCATGGGAAAGTATAGTAGAGTCTTGTGGATCGGTACGAAGACGTTTGTACTTATCTTCGAGATGCTACAGGGCTGTTAGGAGTACTTCCCTTCTTGATTCTTCATCGTGCAAGTTGATTCCTTTGAGGCTTATGCCTATGTTCATTCCTACTCAATCTTACGCATCGCGAAGCGCTTGCTATGGATCAGGAATTTGAGGAATGGGAATGGTGCTACGAATGTAATTCAAGATGCTTCCATGTGTAAATGTTCGTGGTTGTTGTTATGGCCCTTTGAAAGGGTAATATGTTGTTTCATCTCAGTAACTGTGTTTCTGGGAGCCTTAAGGATGTGCTCAGGTAGTGATGATGTTTGCAATTGATCGTCGCGTGGTGTCAATATGATGTTAGAGTGTTTGCCCGTATTGTGGGGAAGATGAATTATTTGAAGGGATGTCTTCTTAGAGTGTGATTTCGAGGTTTCAGTGCTTTTGTTCTGACAGAGAGAAGTCATTTGGAGTATGAATGGATCGGTTGGGATTGATAAGGTAGTAAGACTTGGTGTCTTCAAGCGAGATGGGATATGCACCTGTGACGTGTAGTCGTTGTCATTGATCGAACGGAATGTGTCAAGTTTGTCGGTGCTATGGTTTCTTCAATTTCGTGGGG
Source organism: Nicotiana knightiana (assembly GCA_005239525.1). Taxonomy (NCBI): domain Eukaryota; kingdom Viridiplantae; phylum Streptophyta; class Magnoliopsida; order Solanales; family Solanaceae; genus Nicotiana; species Nicotiana knightiana. The sequence goes on along the minus strand of ML424277.1, from coordinate 122,318 downwards.
TCAGAGTATCGAGAAGAAGTATGGAAGAAAATGGTTGGCAGAGATCGTGAGGTGCGGTGGTTCAGCACCAGATAAGTGTTGATAACGAAGGCATCTAGAGAAGGATAATCTTCGGAGAGCTTGAAGTCGTGGTGATCTGTTGGTTTGAGAGCTACAAAGAATGATCCTGGAATGAGGCTAGGCGGTGGTTCCATTTCTAGAAGGCCAGATGTAAGAAGCGGAAGTCGAGCAGTCGCAAAGTGGGAGAGCGGCAGCACAACTTGGAATTTGAGGATAATTGTCGCGCATTATGGATGTCCACGAGGAGCAGACAGACTAGTAAATCGGTAAATGAAGGAGGTCATATGATGGTGTATTGAAGTCGCAGAGAGTGTGCATTCAGCGTCGTTGGGAGGTGTCAGCGGGTGATTTCCACATGTGGGCTATCTTCTAGGGATAGGTTAGCAATGGCTGGGTTGGCAGGTTCTGTAAGGGGTCCTAGTGGCTAGTCGGTAGGAGTTAGAATGTGTGAATGATGCTAGAGAATTCGAGTGTTTAGGGAGTGCTAGCAAGGGAATTTGGAAGATTTGGACGGATTGGCTGAGCAAGATCGTGTTATCAGAGGAGGAAGAATGTCAGCAAGGTCTAGAGTGGTGCAAGGAGTAGCTTCGGGATAAGTGGAGACGGGTCCCACCATCTGTAGTTGGGTTGTAGGATTGTCTTCGCATGGGGTTGAGGATTATCAGCGTGTAGGCAAGTTATTTCCGCTAAGGAAAAAAGAGTAAAAATGGTAATTGTGCGTGGGATTTGATGAATATGTAAAAAAGTTGGCCCTGTCAGGTCAGGGTTAGGCTTTGGAAGATTCAGAATTTATGCTTAAGGCATGGGCGAGTTGTAAGGGTAGTGACTCAGTCACGTGTTTCATTGAAAAAGGTGTTCCTGTGCTAGGAGAGCCTTGTGGGTTGATTGTATTCGGGGCTAGTCAGAGTGGGTGACTCTCAATAGCGGTCCTAATGAGTTCAAAATTTAAGAATGCGGAAATTAAAGATTTCAGGCAGCAATATGGTTGAGAATCGAGCTTTTGCAGAATAATTTCTGAGAAAGAGGAGGATTGTTGGAAGGTTCTATGATATGTTTCAGCATGCATGACAATATTGGAGGAGTGAGATAAATAGACTCCGGCTTGAAGAAAAGATTATCAGAAGGTCATGAGACGGGTTGCGGGATTTAGGGCAGCAGGGTCTCATGAATCAAGGTCACTCGAGATGAGTGAGGGTGGAGTTTTCTATGGGTTGAAGGAAGTTGTTATAGTTCCTGAGGCAATTAATCATGATTGAAAGAAGATAGATTGATTAGCCATGGTTGAATTGGCACATTTGCGGCAGTGATTGGTTCCTTGATGTGATTTAGTTAGGCATGTGGTTTGTGCCAGTGTGTGCGGGGCTTGTCGATCGTTGTAACGGATTTTATGTGGGAGCATTTGAGTGCTATGGCCTGTCAGGTATAGGCGGACCCCGGAAGGGTTATGGTGGTATAGACTACTACTTAAGGATTTGCATGATTTGGGTGATAATGGAATTCACTCGTGTGATGAGATGGTACTCTTGAATTGAGTTAAGTAAAAAGTTTCTATATGATGAAGTGTTCACCCTATTGGTGATTCAAAAGTTATGATGGAATTCTTGCGCTACCTCATGTTGGTATGTTAAGTGCGGGAAGCAGTATGTAACTGGGAGTAAGAATCGAGATTTGGGTCCGATGTTTATGAGGATTTCATGAGCTCGTAAGAGCAAGACAAGTGGTTTGAGAGTTTAAAGTAGGCTGGTGTTATCTTCAGTGTCACCTGAGATTGATATTCGGTGAAAGAGGCTTTGTACTCTGGTCATGGGTTCTTGATGTGTTATGCGGCCTTAGTATGGTCGGTGTTATGGATGTGCAGACTTGTTGTCTTGTGTGGAAGGTCGTGGAAGCATGACCGGGAAAAGATTGTATAAGTGTGACATGTAGTCACTTGATGGAATTCAGATTTGGACTGAGTATAAAGAAGTGCAATATTGCGTAATTGAGAATTTATGCCTGGAGGGCGTTCGATTCAGTTGATTAGGGACCATGGGATGTTAGTCCCGGTGATGGCGGTTGTTCTCGTGTATTATGAGGAAAGGTAGGGTTAATGTGGACCCAGGTAAAAGCTAATAGCTAAGTTTTGTGCGAGGAAGGTGGCTCGATGTTTGTGGATGGATTTGTATATGATTATGGTCTCCGTGTGAGCCAGACATGTTCCTTTTAGTGGAGCTCTTTTCATGGAAAGATATTAGAATAGCGAGTGTTGTTCCGTCTTCGTCAAATTTATGTGTTATTGTGATTGTGCCGTAAGAGTTGTGAAACAGCTTGATAATTTCTTATGCGTTGAGGTCCCGCGTAGCGGGGATATTATGTGAGCATGATAGCTCTTGAGATCCAAAGTATATGTATATATATCGCACCTCAGTTGTGCTTGAGTTTTGTAGCCTATGGCTTTATCAGCCTCCCCAGGATGGTATTATGCACTTAGCGTGCTCGTGATCAATATTCAGTAATTCGTAATAGTGAGAAAATCAACTCCGTATATATATCTTCTTATGTAAATTTTATGTGTGGATCGAGTGGCACGTCTCCACGGGTATGTTATGTGGATCGGGTTGCACGCCGCAATAGTGTGATGATGCGAAGGGTTAAGATGTATTTATTTTCTTGTGATTTATTTCCTATTTTCTGGTAAGAATTCATATTAGTTGCGTGAGCTGAGTAGTTCCGTCCTGAGTCGTTTCTTATTATCATGTTCGAGTTATAGCCTATTGGCACGATNCAGGGATCAGTACGATAAGGTTATGTGAAGTGTATATTAAAGAACAAATACCATCATTCAGGTTCATAATGAAAGTGACGATTCTAGTCAAGATGAGGTATTCAAGGATTTGTTAACTCTACAGTTGACTGTGAATTTCTGTGCATTCCCTCCGTTGTGGTTGTATCGCCAGCATTATGGCAGGATATCTGTATAATTATTATGAGGTGCATCAGGAGCATCAGATTCGTGGACCTTGGCTAATAAGGTTCAGGGAGCGTCATTATGGTCAGACGATGAGTTATGCGGTGCATGGTGCCGATTCAGCAAGGGTATGCAGTTATGATCTGGTATATCGTGTGCTATTTGATGCAGTGCTTATATATATTGAAACTAGGCCTGGCTAGAGAAATTTTAGGTGTTTGAATGAATTCTGAGCTTATTATATGGATAAAGAAGAAATCTCCAGATTTGATCAAGTTGTTGTGCTCGACAGGGTTGTGGTAGCATGGGCAGGTGCTCGAGATGTTAAACAGTGATTTCAGGTAACTCTATAGCTGTTCTTAGCACGTTCGAGGACGAATATCGGTTTAAGTGGGGGAGAATGTAACGACCCGATCGGTCGTTTTGTGCTCTAGCACGTCGTTCAGTGGTTTGAAGTCGTGAGTAGCTTCGTTTCAGGTATTATGACTCGTGGGCGTGGTCGGAATTGAATTCCAGGAAGTTTAGAATTGATTTGGAAAGAAAATTCTCATTTCAGAAGCCTTAAGTTGGAGAAATCAACTAAGATTGGAATTTTGAGTAAACGATCTCCGAATCAGGATTTGAAGGTTCCAGCAGGCTCGTATGATGATTTCGGACTTGGGTGTATGTCCGGATTGGGTTTTGGATAACCCGGGAGCGTTTCGGCGTATATTGTGGAAGTTAGCATTTTAGAAGGATTTCATGAATTTGGGCTTGAAGTGCATATCAGTGAGGTTGATGTCCGTTTGGGATTCCGAGTCTGGGAATAGCTCTGTATGGTGATTCAGGAATTGGGAGCGCGATCAGAAGTGAATTTGGATGTCCGTATGTCATTTTGGAGTCATTTGGCTAAACATAGAAATTTGAAGGTTTTTGGGAAATCCGGCCAGAAGTGGAAGTTTTGATATCCAGGTCGGAATGAAATTCCGGAAGTTGGAGCAGGTCCATAATGTTGAATATGACTTGTGCGCAAAATTTGAGGTCAATCGGACGTGATTTGATAGGTTTCGACATCGGATGTAGAAGTTTGAAATTCTAAGTTCTTAAAGAATTGGATTTGAGTGTGATTCGTGATTTCGGCGTTGGTTTGATGTGATTTGAGGGCTCGAGCAAGTCCGTGTCATGTTTTGGGACAGGTTGGTTGATTGGACGGAGTTCCGGGGGCCTCGGGTGGATTCCGGTTAGTTAACGGATCAAAGTTGAAGTTGGAAAAAGGGATGAAGTTGTTGCCATATGGTGTAACCGCACCTGCGAGGCTTTTACCGCAAGTACGGAGCCGCAGGTTCGGCTTGGGCGCCGCTAGGACACCGCAGGTGCGAGAGTGGGAAAGCTTGGTTGGGGACCGCAGGTGCGATGGGTTTTACGCACCTGCAAAGCCGCAGGTGCGGACAGTGGGGCGCAAGTGCGATTTGGGCTGAAGTTGAGGAAAACCGCAGGTGCGGGAGACTTGGTCGCACCTGCGGGATCGCAGGTGCGGATGAAGGACCGCAGGTGCGGAAATCGACCTGGGTAGAGTGTTTTAAAACGGGAATTTTGGGTTCATTGCCTTTATTTCTTCATGGTTTAGGCGATTTTGGAGAGCTTTTCAGGGGAGATTTCACCAAGCATCAAGAGGTAAGTGATTCCTTCTCATTTCCAAGTTGAATACAAGATCATTACATGAGTTTGATATGGGAAATTGTGGGAAAATTGGGTTTTTTGAAGAAAAACCTAGAAAGTGCAAAATTTGGATTTTAGCCACGAATTGAGCATGAATATATGAGTATATTATATATTTGAGTTAGTAAGGCTATAGGTAGAATGTATCTTCGAGAAATTTCGGATTTCGGGCACGTGGGCCTGAGAGCATTTTGGTCATTTCTCCAAGCGGGGTTGGGAAAGTATATAATCTAAATTTGTTGTGAGAATTAGGATGAATTTTCATTGCTTTGTCATTTATGTGGTAATTCGGAGCGTTATGCATCCGTTGGAGTCATCGAAAAGGCTTGGAAGCCGGTGTTGGAATTTCGGAGCGAGGCAAGTCTCCTTTCTAACTTTGTGAGGGGGAATCGTCCCCTAGGTGAATTAAATCAGTATATGCTATTATCTTCGGGGGCTACGTACGCACGAGGTGACGGGAGTCCGTGCGTAACTACTATTATGCCATGTTCGGGTAGCCTAGGACCCACTAGCATGCTTTATGTGTTTACCTGTAATCCTGCCTGTAATATTAAACTGCTGAGATGACCAAAATGTAATTGAATGTTTAAAAGAAAGCTAGAGTTCATATTGTTAACCTTCTAAAAAGAGAATTGTTTCCGCTGTGAATATATGTGTACCTGGACTGGGTTGTATCATGGAGTATCACTAAACTTGACAAATGAGTTTCAAAAACAAAGATTTCAAAACCTATATTTCATGTTTCTTTTAATAAAGATTTTACCACTTTCCTGAGAAAAAACTGTTTTCTTGATAAAATACGAATTTATTATGTGGTTATGTGTAACTTTGGGTGCCTGGGTCGCTTGAGTGATTCGGGAGCAGGAAGACCCTGTATTTTTGTATGTATTCATATGAGCACCTGAGTCGCATGTATGATTCGCGAGCAGGCTAGCTGTATTATGTTAACCGCGTCGCATGATCGATTCGCGAGCGGGGCAGATAGATGCATCTATGGTTCGAGCCGGTCGACCCCTCGGCAGTGCACAGTTTATTATTGTTGGTCTGTGCCGTTCGACTGTCGGCATTGCCTGCGCATGATATTTGTTGCTTAGTTGCTATGATATTTGCCTGATTACTGGCCTGAAATGTTAAATTGTCGATTGAAATGACAAAGACTTAAAGTTATTAAAAAGACTTTTGGAAGAAGTTGTTCCTTCCGTTGATTTATTATAATTTGATTAAATCACCATATTGATTAATTGTTAATATGATGAAGATATGAAGTGTTAAATGTGAACGAAATTGAAGGATGTTTAAATCCTGTTTTATAAACTGCCTATGATAAAACCATGCTTAGTGTCACTCGTAAATATTCCAAAATTAACCTTTAGTAAGTGTCTAAGTTGACCTCTCGTCACTACCTCTATGAGGTTAGGCGGGCGACTTACTGAGTACACGTTGTTTTTTTACTGTTACTACACTTGTTGTGCATTTTATTGCACAGGTACTTTCATAGCAATGTGGAGGATTTGGAGACGTTGGCGAGCTGCATCATCCGGAGGCGATCCGCAGCTAACAGTCTCCTTCAGACTGTATTTATTCATATTTTTAAATTTCCTTGTCCAGTTGTATTTCGGATAGGCTTTGTAATGATTTTATAAATTCTTAGAAATTGCTTATGTACTTGTGACATCGGGTTCTAGGATATGTATTGGGATAATTGCTTAATTGAAATCTTTAGATCACTATTTTTTTTTAAATAACAGAATTTTATTTGATGTCGTATTTTAAATTTACTAAAATTTATTTATTTTATTATGAAATGCAAGGAAAGTTAACAGTTTCGAAAATGTTAAAACATGAATGTATTTCAACTAATTAAGGATTTGGCTTGCCTGACAGTGGTGTCCGGCGCCATCACGACCTATGGATTTTGGATCGTGACAACATGCTATCAGAGCGCTAGGTTCCCGTGGGTCTCACGAGTCATGAGCAAGTCTAGTGGAGTCTTGCGGATCGGTACGGAGACATTTATACTTATCTTCGAGAGGCTACAGGGCTGTTAGGAGTACTTCCCTTCTTGATTCTTCATCGTGCGAGTTGATTCCTTTGAGGCTTATGCCTATGTTCATTCCTACTCAATCTTACGCGTCGCGAAGCGCCTGCTATGGATCAGGGATTTGAGGAATGGAAATGGTGCTGCGAATGTAATTAGAGATGCTTCCATGTGTAAATAGTCGTGGTTATTGTTATGGCCCTGCGAAAGGGTAATATGTATTTTAGCTCAGTAGCAGTGTTTCCGGGAGCCTTAAGGCTGTGCTCAGGTAGTGAGGATGTTTGCGTTGTGAATATATGTGTACCTGGGCTGTGTTGTATCATGGAGTATCACTAAACTTGATAAATGAGTTTCAAAAATAAAGATTTAAAAACCTATATTTCATGTTTCGTTTAATAAAGATTTTACCACTTTCCTGAGAAAAAACTGTTTTCTTGATAAAATACGAATTTATTATGTGGATATGTGTAACTTTGGGTACCTGATTCGCTTGAGTGATTCGCGAGCAGGAAGACCCTGTATTTGTGTATGTATTCATATGAGCACCTGAGTCGCATGTATGATTCACAAGCAGGCTATCCGTATTATGTTAACCACGTCGCATGATCGATTCACGGGAAGGACAGATAGATGCATCTATGGTTCGAGCCGGTCAACCCCTCGACAGTGCACAGTTTATTATTATTGGTCTGCGCCGTTCGACCCTCGGCGTTGCCTGCACATGATATTTGCTGCGTAGTTGCTATGATATTTGCCTGATTACTGGCCTGAAATGTTAAATTGTCGATTGAAATGACAAATACTTAAGGTTATTAAAAAGACTTTTGGAAGAAGTTGTTCCTTCCGTTGATTTATTATTATTTGATTAAATCACCATGTTGATTAATTGTTAATATGACGAAGATATGAAGTGTTAAATGTGCACGAAATTGAAGGATGTTTAAATCCTGTTTTATAAACTGCCTATGATAAAACCATGCTTAGTGTCACTCGTAAATATTCCAAAATTAACCTTTAGTAAGTGTCTAAATTGATCTCTCGTCACTACCTCTCTGAGGTTAGGCGGGCAACTTACTGAGTACACATTATTTTTGTACCCATACTACACTTGATGTGCATTTTATTGCACATGTACTTTCATAGCAATATGGAGGATTCGGAGACTTAAGCGAGCTGCATCATCCGGAGGCGATCCGCAGCTGACATAGTCTCCTTCAGATTGTATTTATTCATATTTTTAAATTTCCTTGTCCAGTTGTATTTCGGACAGGCTTTGTAATGATTGTATAAATTCTTAGAAATTGCTCATGTACTTGTGACACTGGGTTCTGGGATATGTATTGGGATAATTGCTTAAGTGAAATCTTTAGATCACTGTTTTTTTAAATAACAGAATTTTATTTGCTGTCATATTTCAAATTTACGAAAATTTATTTATTTGATTATGAAATGCAAGGAAAGGTAACGGTTTCGAAAATGTTAAAACATGAATGTATTTCAACTAATTAAGGATTTTGCTTGCCTGACAGTGTGTCCGACGCCATCACGACCTATGGATTTTGGGCCGTGACAGCCTGCAAGTGTTAGTCTGAAATAAAAAAGAAATAAAATGGGGTCGTACCTTACCAGTAATATCATTTTAGGTGAGATATTTTCTAACTTCTCGGTAGTTGTTTTCCGTTCATCATTCCGAGCTTGTAGGACCCTTTCCCGGTGACCTCGAGAATCTAGTACGGTTCTTCCCAATTCGGACCTAATTTCCCTTCTTCCGGGTTTCAGGTGTTTAGGGTGACTTTCCTTACCACTAAGTCCCTGACATAAAAATATCAAAGGTTGGCTCTTGGATTGTAGTACCTCTCGATCCGTTATTTTTGGGTAGCCAACCGAAAAAGGGCGGCTTCGTGGTCGTCATTTGACTCCTTTGATGCATATCGGTATCTGATACTTGGCTCCCTGACTTCGATCAAAATTATGGCTTCGACGCCATACACCAATGAGAACGGAGTAGCCTCGGTACTAGTCTTCATTGTCGTGTGTTATGCCCAAAGGACTTCGGGTAGGATCTCCTTCCATTTCCCTTTGGCGTCGGTTAACCTCTTCTTAAGGTTTTGGATGATGGTTTTTTTGGTTGATTCGGCTTGCCCATTTCCGCTAGGATGATAAGGTGTTGATAAGATTCTTTTGATCTTATGATCTTCTAGAAACTTGGTCACTCTGTTGCCGATGAACTATTTCTCGTTGTCACAAACAATTTCGGATGGCATCCTAAACCGACATATGATGTGGTCCCAAATGAAGTCGATGACTTCCTTGTCCCTAACCTTCTCGTATGACTGTGCTTCAACCCACTTAAAAATATAATCAGTCATAAATAAGGTAAATTGAGCTTTACCTGGGGCCCATGGAAATGGGACAATAATGTTCATTCCCCACTTCATGAATGGCCATGACGACAAGAATGAATGCAGCAGTTCCCTAGGTTGGTGAATCATCGGTGCATATTTTTGGCATTTGTCACATTTTCGAACAAACTCCTTCGCATCTTTTTCCATGTCGACCTAGTAATAGCTTACCTTTGAACAATGATTCGGCGCCAGAATGGTTTCTGCAAGTGCCCTCGTGAACTTCCCTCAGAACATACTTGGTATCTCCCGGTCCCAGACATATCGCTAGTGGGCCATCGAACATTCTTCTGAACAAGGTTCCATCTTCGGACAAGGTAAATTGGGTTGCCTTTGTGCGCAGGGCCCTCGATTCTTTTGGATATGAGGGAAGTTTTTCGGTCTTCAAATACTCTATGTATTTATTTCTCCAATCCAAGATTAAGCTTGTGGAGTTTATCTCGGCGTGACCTTCTTCGACTACCGACCTCATGAGTTGCACAACGGCCCCTGAGTTGAGCTCGTCATCCTCGACCGACGACTCTAAGTTTGCGAGGGCATCGACCTCACTATTTTGATCTCGAGGTGCGTGCTGCAAAATCCATTCCTTAAATCGATGTAAAGTTACTTGTAACTTATCTAGGTACCTTTGCATTCGTTCTTCTTTGACTTTGAACGTTCCGTTAACTTGATTCACCACAAGGAGGGAGTCACAATTGGCTTCGATCGCCTCCCCCCCCCCCCCCCCC
>ML424277.1:99405-112360 GCA_005239525.1 Nicotiana knightiana | reverse complement strand
TGTAAGGATAGTTCGAGACCTGCAATCATGGCCTCATATTTTGCCTCGTTGTTAGTCAATTTCACAATTCTAATAGATTGTCTAACCATGTTGCATGTGGGCAGTTTTGGTATGCCAAGCCCGGACCCCTTTGCGTTCGATGCATTATCCGTAAAGAGGGTCCAGATTCCAAGGACATCATCTAGTTTACCACTAACTCTCTTTCGACTTCAGGTATTAGGGTCGTCGTGAAGTCAGCCACGAAGTCTTCCAAAATTTGAGACTTAATGGTTGTCCAGGGTCGATATTCTATATCGTACCCGTTGATTTATGCGGCCCATTTGGACGATCGTCTTGAAAGCTCGGGTTTATGCATTATACTTCGCAATGGGTAAGATGTCACAACACATATGGGGTAACATTGAAAGTACGGTTTCAGTTTCCTAGAGGTGCTTATCAAAGCGAGAGCCAATTTTTCTACTATCATTACAATAAGAGTTCTTGGGGCATGCTTTATTTAAATTCTTGTAATCCACACACATCATTAGTTTATTCCTTTTCTTGGGGACTACTACATCTGCTAGCCATTTGGGGTATTTGACTTCCCGGATGGACCCTATTTTAAGAAGCTTAGTTACCTCGTCTTTGATAACGGCGTGCTTGATCTCGGACTGGGGTCTTCTTTTCTGCTTCACCGGATGGAATTTCGGGTCCAAGCTTAGTTTATAGGTGGTGATTTCCGGTGGCATCCCTGTCATTTCGAGATGTGACCAAGCAAAACAATCCATGTTAGCTATAAGAAATTAAATGAGCTTTTGCCTGAGCCCGGGAGTTAACCCCGTGCCTAGGTATACCTTTTGATCGCGCAGATGATCGATCCATATGATCTGCTCCAGCTCTTCGACCGTTGATTTGGTAGCGACGGAGTCATAGGGTACTATGAAGGATCGAGGGACCCCATAATCATCATCTTCATCAGTCCCCTGCTTATCTAGTTGGGTCGAAGCTAGCGTTTGTGGTTGCTATTTGGCTTCCTATTTTGCTTTCGAATCTGACTCCTTTGTCGATGAGAGTGTCGATATTGGAATCACTTCATCAACGGCAAACATTTCCTTTGCAGCGTGTTGCTCCCCTAGATTGTTTTGATCCCCTCTGGTGTTGGGAATTTTAACACCTGGTGAAGGGTCGAGGGCACAAACCTCATGTTGTGGATCCATGGTCTTCCGAATTGGGCGTTATATCTCATATCCCCTTTTATCATATAAAACTTGGTCTCCTGGATGGCCCCGGCTACGTTTACTGGCAAAGTTATTTCCCTCTTAGTAGTTTCGCAAGCCATGTTGAATCCGTTTAGCACTCGGGCCGCGGGCACAATTTGGTCCTGTAGGCCGAGCTGTTCTATGAACCTTGATCGAATGATGTTGGCCGAACTACCTGGATCAATTAACACACGTTTAACTCGAGTTTTATTCATGAGTACAAATATTACCAGTGCATCATTTTGGGGCTACATGATTCCTTCTGCGTCCTCATCGTTGAAAGACAAGGTTCTTTCTAGTACATAGTACCGAGTTCGTTTCTCCCTCGTGATCGACACCTTGGTGCATTTTAACATCGGCTCTTTGGGAACATCTACCACTTCGATAATCATATGAATAACGTGTTAAGGTTCTAATTGCTCATTTTGTTTGTTGGAATCCCTGTTTCTGAAATGATTCTTGGCTCGATCACACTGAAACTCTTGAAGGTGCATGTCGTTGAATAACCAGGCTACTTCTTATCTCAACTGTCGACTATCTTCCATTATGTCACCATGGTTTCCATGATATTTGCACATATGGTTGGTATATCTTTGGGCTGGATCAGTTTGCAGAGGTCGAGGGCATCTTTGATATGTCCGATAGCCGATATAATAGCGGCTGCATCAACATTGAAGTTATATTCTGACAATCGTGGTAGTGATTCTTTAGGCCCGGTAGGCCTGTCGAAGCCATTCTTGCTCATGAGCCCTCGAGTGCTCTAGCCTCAGTCGTTCCTTCTTTCACTTCGTATAGGGTTTCGCCCAGATTTTATACTCCTACGATCTCCATTATACGGCTGGTATTGATCCCTGTTCAACCTCAATTCCCGATCAATGTCCCTCTTGATTCTGTCAACGAGCCTGATAGGATAAGCGGACCTGGAAGGAGCCCCAAGCTGGTCATCTTTGACTCTGATCTTCGATTGATACCGATTATGCACATCGGCCCAAGTAACAGCTGGGTATTCTATCAAATTTTGTTTCAACTGTTGCAAATCCGCTGAGGTTCGTACATTGAGTCCTTGGGTGAAATCTTGAACAAACAATCATCGGCGACCGGTGGTAGATCCATTCATTCCAACTGGAATTGAGACACAAACTCTCTGAGCATTTTGTTGTCCTTCTGCCTTACCTTGAAAAGGTCCAACTTCTTAGTTTCGACCTTGATGGCTCCAGAGTGCGCTTTACAAAAGAATTTACAAGCATAGCAAATGAATCAATAGAATTAAGTGGTAAATTGTGGTACCATATCATAGTTCCCTTTGACAGGGTCTCCCCGAATTTCTTTAGCAAGACAGATTTGTTCTCGTCATCCTCTAGATCATTCCCTTTAATTGCACATGTGTAAGAAGTGACATGCTCATTTGGGTCAGTCGTTCCATTGTACTTAGGAATCTCGGGCATGCGGAACTTCTTGGGAATCAGTTTGGGAGCCACGCTCGGGGGGAAGGGTTTTTACACGAATTTTTTGGAATCCAGACCCTTCAATATTGGTGGTGCCCCCGGGATTTAATCGACCCTGGAGTTGTAAGTTTCCACCTTCTTATCGTTTGCCTCGATCTTATTTCCCCTGATTCAACTCGTTTTGTTAATTCCTTGAGCATCTTCATGATTGCAGGATCGACCCCCAATTCATTCCCGTTCGATTTCCTTGAAACCGATTCGACCCTGTGGACAACTTCCTGGAACGACTCGAGCTCGATCCTGCTTGGTGCATGATTCTGGTTTTTGAGTTGGGTTATCGCTGCTTGTTGAGCCTGCAAAATTTCGAAGATCACCCGAAGGCAGATCCTTTCCTCTTCTTCACCATTGTGTGCTTTTAGCGTCTAATCGAACATCTCTACAAATTCTACTCTTGGGATCGACGGCAAAATTTGCATTGATGGCTACATGCGAGCTGAAGTCGATTGGATCTGCAATGTTACACCTCATATTTTCGTACGTGAAATTACACCATATATAAATTGATGAAAGCTCGGAAATGAGATGTTACATCCCGCATTTTCATACGCTAAAGTTTTGTCGTAAGTTAATTGACGTAAGTTCGGGAATGAGATTATTTTGGGATTATAAGTATTACGCTATTTCAAACAAGTGATAATTAAATTCGTGAAGGTGAGAGGGTAAGAGAATCGAAGGAAATTATTTTCGTCGAAGTTTGATATTTTGCAATAAAATACGGTCCGAGCTATAATACCCGATATTTATGGACTAATTCCATACAAGGTACCACATGACCATGATAGTAAGATATATAAATTGTGTTAAAAGTGAGTAGTATTTTAAGTAATTTGAGATAATTCTTAATTATGTGGGTAAGTGGTTAATTGTTGGTTAATGAGAGATTAATTAGTTAATTAAGGAATTAGTGAAAAATTAGTTAAGATTTTGGATAAAGCCTAAAAGGCCCCAATGTGGCAACAAGTCTAATGGGGTGATAAGTGACTTTTTGATTTGTAAACTATGTGGCATATTTAGAAAAATGGTTGGCCAAGTCATCCACAAGAATGGGGCCGACAACCCCCAATTTTAAGAGACTTTCCCGTATGCTTAGCTTATGCTTATGCTTGCTTGCTAACGGATGAAATCTCACAACAAAGAGTTTATATGAAATCTTCACCAAAAGTAATGGATGAAGCTCAACAATTCGTATGAAAATGCAGCAGCATGAAATCGTGATTCTAAGGGAGTATAGTACAATCTTTCTCAAGAAAATCATACGAATTTTCCCCTAATTCGATCCCCCGTTACGTGTTCTTCTCAAAATACGTGTGTTAAAGGGATTGTCAAGAGAATCGGTTCAGGTATGTTAAGGCTATCCCTTCTTTCCTTTTGGCATGATCCATACGATACAAATGAAAAGAGCAAATGCACAACTTCCATAAATGACTATATTCATAGAAATGCTAGAGATGCTTATGTTCTTGATTTCTCATGTGTCCTATTATTCTATCGTCTATTCATGGGTCTTAGAAAATACGGAAGTTGATAAAGTTTACTTCATGATATTAATCAAAGGTATAATGGTCTTATGACATTTCGAAAAATTTTATTGATGTACTTCTCATTCATTGCATTCATTTACATTAACTCATGACCAGATGGCGTTATATACGCGTATATATGTATATGGGATATGGGAAAAGGTTACGGCGTTATATACGCACCACCACCTGATCAGCTGGTATACGTTGATGATTTTGTCCACAGTGGCCGAGATGATATGATGGGATGCCCTCAGAGACTTGATGATGTTATGAACGCATACATCTATGCATGGTATGACATTATATGCATATGCATGACATTATAATATTAAATGATTCACAGAACTATTCACACATATATGTTGAGTCTTTTACTCCATGTTTCTCTCATGTCTATTATTTACTGATTTTCATTCCTTACATACTCGGTACATTATTTGCACTGACGTCTCTTTTGCCTGGGGACACTGTGTTTCATGCCCGCAGGTCTAGCTAGACATGTCGAGAGTCCTCCAAGTAGGCTATCAGCTCCGCGGAAGATGTTAGTGCACTGCAATTGCTCCAGAGTTGCTTATTTTGTCAGTATGATTAGGACATGTATTGGTTGGTATGGCGGGATCTTGTCCCGACCTTTATGATATTTATGTACTCTTAGAGACTTGTAGACAGATGTCAGGTATACGGATACTTGTATGGCCTTGTCAGCCTATGTTTTAAGTATATAAAGGATCACGCTGTCCTTATAGGCCCGTATGTCATAGGATTGATTCATGTTATCTCTCTTATCGTCAAATTGTACTTTTGTGGAATCATTTCTAACACATTATCTCTACCTTGTTGAGCTATTCTTGTGGAGACCATTATTTCATGTTGTGTTTTTCTTTGTGAGCTCGTTCTACCGTTTCTTCGTGTTCTGAAGTTCCTGAGTTGATTTACTTGTCATATCCTCGTGTTATTGTTGTTGTTGTTGTTGTTGTATTCAGTGTTGTTGAGCTGAGGGCTATTCGTGGTTGTTATATTGAAACTGTTTTGAGGAAATATTGTGGTATATGGGCACATATTGTGAAAGTAATTTTGTTGAGTTGTTATGTTTGGCACACATGTTATTGTTATGATGTTTGCACGAAGTTTCTGCCATGGTGTTGTTATGATGTTTGTACGAAGTTTCTGCCATGCTATTGTTATGATGTTTGCATGAGGTTTTTGCCGTGTTGTTGTTATCATTAATACGCATGCGGTGGTATAAGGCCTGGGTGTTGAAACACAAGTGGAGAGATAAGGTGGGCTTGCTACGCGTGGCTAGTAGGGGAACTACTAGAAGCCATACGGTGTGATAAGGTGGGCTGAAACGCGAGATGCTATTTCGGGAAAATTAATTTCCAAATCAAATGTAAAGGCTCCCGCGGTGATATAAGAAAATATTGTGATTCATTTTATGATTTGAGACTACGAGGTAGTACCTCGATAGTGACTCTTGTTGACATTTCCCCATCCTTTTGTACTTGTCTTTGATTGTTGTTTCCCTTAGCATACTATTATTTGTCTTTCTCCGTGTTGCATTATTACTTAGTTTTGTGTAGTTAATCTTGTTGTACTATTCGTTGTTTCAATTTCATTGCTGTCTTTATTACACTATATATTTTGTGGTGATCGTTTCTGATGTGTCATTCATTGTATCTACTCTTACTTGTTGACTTGAATTGTGGTAGAACACTTGCACAAGAATACACGTAAATAAATCACCCACATCGGTCTAAGAAGATGAATCCTGATGTTTTGACCATTTACATGTACTCTCGTGTATTTTCCTTATGTGTGAGAGTTATATTGTTGGTGCGTGAGTTGTCCGTGCAGTTATGAGTCATGATTATTGTTGGCACGTGAGTGGTCTGTGTGGTTATTAGATATTGTCGCTCCCTTGGCACATGAGTCGTCTATGCTGTTATGAATTGTAATGTGGGCACAAGATGCTGAATGATTAGGGTTCACGAATTGAGAGCCGTAATTTGTGATTTTTGAGGTTTGGTACCTCGTGAAAATTCTTGGGTAAACCTGGTGTGAAAGCGGTTTTTCCTACTGAGTTATCACTTGTTTTCCTTCATTTGGTTTCACCGGATTTGAACTGTGTTCAGCTCACTCTACAGTGTTATTACCTGTTTGTTCCCTGTTGTTAATTGTTGCTTTTAACTTCTTTTACAAGTATTGCATTATAATTGTCACCATGCCTAACTTTATAGAGACATTGCTCCCTGTTAGTTCTACATTTATACTTGTTCATGTGTTTAGTCCAGTGGGTGTCTTGACTGTCCCTCGTTACTACTTCACCGAAGTTAGTCTTGATACTTACTGGGTACCGTGTGATGTACTCATACTACACTTCTGCACATTTTTTGTGTAGATCTCAGATGCCTCGATTATTGTTGATTATTAGCTAGCTAGTCAAGCATTGTTGTGGAGACTCATGGTCAACCTGTTGTCACGTTCGCAGGTCTAGCAACTTAGTAGAGCTTATAACTTGTACTAGAGATTTTGGGATTGTAAGTTATGTATAAAGAATTGTATTTCATATTTATCAGTTGATGATTGAATTCTTTTATTAATTCAGTAAGTGTTAGGCTTACCTAGGTGCTGTCACGACATCCTATAGAGGGAAATTGGGGTCGTGACAGCTACTCTCTAGGTGGATTATCACAATTGACTATGTAAAGTCAAGCGATAATGTGTCGGATCCGCTTACAAAAAGCCTAACTAGAGAGGTAGTTGAAAGATCATCAATGGGAGGACTATGGCAGAGGACAAGTCATTGTGGCGGTAACTCTACCTAGAAGACTGGAGATCCTAAGATCTAGGTTCAAGGAGATCGAACAAAGTCGTTAATGATGGTTCAACATTGTCAAATAAGTTTTTTGTCTATTCTCACGATGAGACAATGTTCAGTACTAAGGATAAAGCATTAAGCATTTTTAATGGTTTCTAAGTTTGATACAGGGTATATCAAATAGCGTATCTACGAGATTACATGTTTAGGAATCACCTATATAAGTGTGAAGTGTAAGCCGCTTCAAGGAGAATTCAATTAGGCCAATTTTCTATACACTTATGAACCAGGTGGTGTTCATGGAAGAAACAAACACAACAATAAGAGCCAAAGACGGTTAAGGGTTGATTGTGTGACTTATGGTTGTCTAGCTATACACCAAAATTCGACGGTTCAAAGATATCAATCTACCGATTAACCGAGTATATCCGACATAAGTTCACTATGGAAAGTTCAAAGCGAAACCTACTTATCCAGATGCGATTAGTTCTTACTTGCGAATCACACAATTTTTCATGCATGTTTTTATCATATAGACATTCCCCATTCATGTGGGCAACATTAAGGAGATTAAATTCCTTAAGGACACAGAAGCAACTTGTGGGCTCAGAATTATTTTATGTTTTGTTTATTAAACTAACATTTTTCGCTCCTCTGATTTTCTGATTTCGAACCCAGAATACCAACTGGATCTGCCTCTCGCATCTCACTGCATTTTTTGGTATAGGGGCTTTGTCCCGTTGCTCAAATGTTTGTTGCTTTGCTTTATGTCTTAAAAAGTTCCACGGATATGTAACGAGAGCTGAATGCAGTCATCGTAAAAAGCTGTAATTATTAGGATTAGTTTAATCTCTCTTTCTTTAAAAGCGTCATCGTAAGGTGTAACCAATATAATGACATTTACCGAACAAAGTACTGCCAATTGATTAGTCTGAGCTCTGAGATTCCCAACTTGATAATGACAATTGATTAGTCTGAAACGAATGATAAACAATATAATTATATAATAATACAATAATGATGATAATAGATTCGATCAGAAGTAAACTCATAATTCATTGAGGCAAGTGGACAACAGATATTTCTCCCTCTTCACTGCCGTGTGAGATCGATTTTTACAACTGATTTTAGAACATAAACGTAACATTACAGATAGTTGGTAGTACATTAAAGAGGATCCCTAACTTGTTTGGGACTGTTGTTGATGTTGCAGATACAACAAAGATGATGAAAGAATTACAGGAAATAAACTAAAGGGAAAAAGAAACATGTGGTAATTAAGGATTAGAGTTATATCTGGAACAACCCAAAAGACTGATGATTTTGTTGGCAATCGAGGATTTCAAGAAGAATGGCAGCTCTCTTCCAGCCAAATCACAGCTCAATTTTCCCTGTATGACGGATAACAAAGCATGTGAGGGGTTCCCTTACAACCCAACATTTTATTATTGTAATTAACGCAGCAACGTCTCGTGCACTATGTACATTTATTAGCTGAGGAAATCAAAGGACAAGAATTAATGGACAGAAAATGTGCATCTATGTAAAGAGATAAGAACTATCCAAGGAAACTGCTGGATCAGTGCCATGAAAACTGTGATCTAAGAATAACCAGTTGGTTAATGAATACTTTATTTTATAATGGTGGAGCCGAACCAGCTCGCGCACACCTCGACAAATTCACCAGGTAATAGCTACCCCTGACCAACACCTCTACCGGGTAACTCTATCCACCAACGCGTAGACAGACGGGAAGAACTAACCTACTGTATTAGTCTCCGCTAGGATTTGAACCTGAGACATCATGGTTCTCCACCCACTTTATTGATCACTAGGCCACACCCTTCGGTCCAAGCTGGTTACTGAATACTTTCTCTTGTCCATACTTTCTGTCTTATAAAACTTTTGCACACCCCTTAAGAAAAATATTTACAATAGATTCTATCATAAATTTTTTGTCTAAATTATCCTTTACCTCTCCTTAAACGCCTCACCTAATTAACACTAGACTATTTGAAACAGTAAGGATAGATTTTGAAAATAGAACGTAATGAATGAACTCTTGTTTCTATAAAACATCAAATATTGTAAGACAAATGTTGTTTGCTAAATCAACTAATATTTGGAAGCAAAGGTAGCATCAAATAGAGAGTTGCAAGGAGGAGAAATAACATACCAGATAAATACAGGGTCAAAAGCTTTTAGCCAAGCAGCAGTACATCATGCTTGGACATAGTCCATACCGTTGCGCTTACGTTTATTGGATCCTGAAAAGAAGCATATCTGAGCCCACGATTTCTTCTGCTTAACTGGCTGTGGTTTCACATCCCTCTTGTCAACAAGATCAGTCATATACTGTACAACAGCCTGAGGCGCAAAACAAACATTAGTGAGCCATCTATCAGAACTAATTGAAACAATTAGTTGCAAAAAGAACATCAATTAAAATCCAGAGAGCATAATAATAGTATAAAATAATAATTAAACACACCTGTGCTCCCATCTCAACAATATTTCCTGGTGGCACTTCCAAAGGATTTCCTTCTGTTTTTAGGACGCGCAAATGAGAAAGCATCCTGAACGAATCTGGAAGAATTCGAATCTGGTTGTTACTCATATCCAACTCCTCGAGCATCTCAAGGTTTCCTATGGACCTAGGGAGTGATTGCATATCTGCAAAATTGTTGCTAATGTTCAGCTTTACCAGTGTGGTGGCAAAGCACATGCTCTCAGGCACCGACTCAAGTTCATTGAAACTAACATTGAGCTCTTTCAAACTTGTTAAGGATGCCATAGTCGTAGGCAATTGCCTGATGTTATTGTATCGCACGGACAGAACCTCCAAAGAACCCATTCGTCCCACAGCTTCAGGAAGGGCTTTAAGACGGTTATAGTCAGCACGAAGCTCCTTGAGCGGAGTACATTGACCAATAGAGTGAGGAAGTTCCTCAAGCTCATTAGTCTCGACAATCAATTTTCTGAGACTGACAAGGGATCCCACTGTCTCCGGCAGCATCGATAGCATGTTAGAGCTCAGATCAAGTTCCTTAAGGCGAGCTAACCTCGCAAAAGTCGAAGGCAATGACTTCAGGTTGTTTCCATTTAGGTCAAGAAAGACCAAGTTAAGCAGATCTCCTATCGAATCGGGCAATTCAACAATTCTATTTCCATGCAAATCTAGTTTTTGCAAAGATGAAAGGCCCCCTATCGTAGTCGGCAGCGCAGCAATTCGATTCTCAGAGAAATCCAAAGTCACCAAATTTGATAGCTTCCCTAGCGAATCTGGAACCCATTCTACTTGGTCAGACAATTTTCTTCGAAGAATAAGCTCCTTAGTTCCTTTTTTGGCTGATACTTCTACCAAACTAGCAAGCTTTATCAAGCTCAATTTTTCACCATCTTGACCTACAGACAAAGTGCTTCTCGATCAAACTAAGAATTTCAAATAAACAGAACCGAAACAACTAGACATAATTTTCATATTCTAGGCAACAAAATTCTTCAATTAACCTAAGATTTCATACAGAATCCTAACAGGGTCGGATGTAGCATTAAAGTTATGGGTTCATCCGAACCCAGTAAGTTTGGCTAAGATCCTGTATGTGTGTTAAAAAATCCACCAAATAACAACAAAAAGTAGATTTTGAACCTAGTAAATCAGAAAGTTTGTGGTAAAATTTCAAACTCGAACCCATATAGTTCAAGTTCTAAAAAGTCCTAACACACACACACATACAGATACACAAACTCAAAAACACACACGCGAATGAGCCTAAGGCAATATATGGTGCAGGAAATAGATTAAACTTACCAGTACTGGATTTCAAACTGGAATCGACAATCTGAGGTGCTGAAGAAGCGTTCCCAGATCGAACCCCAAAGCTAATTCCATCCAATTGAAACGTGGTTTTCGCCTTCTTCAAGTAACTATCATCTCTCGTAACCAATTCAGACACTTTAGCAGGCTCTTTCTCGCTATAAAAGCTGGACGAAGACGTTGTAGTAGTGGTCGTTGCAGTCGCTGGAGAACTGAAGCTGCTGCCAGAGAAGGACGACGAATTCGCCAAAGACAAACCACTCGAATTCCTCGAAGAAGCTGAAGATGTATTATTAGCTTGAGAATTCGATGACAAGCATTTCGAAGCTCTCTGGATCAATTCGTCGAACAAGTAGTGTGCATTCTCGAGATCTAACAGTTTCAACGCTTCTCGCTTCTGTTCTCTACTCTGAAAATCGACTAAATTCCTCTGCATCTCTTGCAGTATTTTGAACAGCTCTTCTGGAACATCTTTTCGTTTGTTTTGTTTGGCAATAATTTCCATCCTCGTTTGTTCCTCTTTTTCCACATTTTTTATTAACGCTTTTGCTGCGTCTACTTCATCAATCCCTGGCCTTATTGGTAGAGATTTGTTAGTTTTCATGAGCTCATCCACTACCTCGTCAATCGACATTGTTAAGGATCCCATTTCTACACAGAATGTAAAAGAGCAGCCACACACAACGCCCACAGTTACCAAAAGTAAACAGAACAAAGACAATTTCGCTTTCTAAAATCAACTACAGATCAAGTAACGTAAAAAAGAATATTGAGAAAGCCATTATTGAATTTTCCTTCTAATGAAGTTTCTAGAAGCGCCAATCAGTGTTGACAAGAATACTACAAACGTTAATCACATACAAAATTAGGAAACAAAAGCTTATTTTTCGTGTTTTATATGTACAGTTAAAAGTTTAGAAACAAGCATCGAAAAAGGCAAACCCCACCTAGGAACAGAGCTCACTCACACTATTCAATGGTTTCTTTTTTGACAATGTGTATGAATACGAAGAGGAAATGGAGTGAAGAAAAGAGTTTTGTGAGAGAGAAAAAAAAAAGGACAGTTTGGTTTGATGGAAAATCTAAGTTTAGGGATGCCTATTTATTTATACAGATAAAGAATGATGGTTTTGTTGATGCATTATTTAGCTTATAGCACTGAAGAATGAATTTGTGATAATTTAATAGTTTGATTGAAAAACAAGAATATACCACTGCCGTTAATGGTTTTTAATGCGTAATTAGCACTCCCTCCGTCCCAATTACAATTCATGTGATTAGTTTAACTATAAGCAGAAGTTCAGAACAAAAAATATATTATGATATTGATGTATTATAATATTTGCGTGACTATATATTTTTCAATTAAGTATAATAATGTTATATCCTTTTTATGATATAAGCAAATAATGTCACATAAAGAAAGCTAAAAATTGACAATGAAGAACGAATTTACGATAAATAATTTATGACGGGCGTTTGCTTGTCTTTATTAGCCTGTTCTTTTTTCAAATTTAAAATGTTTGGCTAACATTTTAGAAAAAGAAAAAAGTGTTTTTTAACTAGAAGCAAAAGTAGTTTTGGAGAATTAGAAAAAAATGGCTTCCCTTCGAAAGTACTGTTTGAAAAAAAATATATACTTAGAAGCAATTTTTAAAAGTTTGGTCAAACATTAATTGCTGTTCAGAAGTATTTTTTAAATTAATTAACTATGCTTCTCACCAAAAATATTTTTTTTAAAAACACTTGTAAAAAAAAGTCATTTCTCAAAATTTCGCAACTTAACCAAACAGACACTATATATATATTGGTCCCTGTGAGAGCATCCAAATGCCAAAAGATGAAAAAGCTCGGAACGTATTTGGAAATTGGGATCCGTCCGGATATCTAATCCAAGGAATAGAAAAAGCAGCCATTTTCAGAACTATATAACTACAAAATTGATTAGAAAATCATGAAATTGTTGCTTTTAACCTTGCTTGCCTAGATCTTATTGAATCTCTGACCAAAATTGGTAACATGTTCGCTTTGATCTTTTTCTTTTTCCTTTACTT
>ML424277.1:67282-99237 GCA_005239525.1 Nicotiana knightiana | reverse complement strand
TTTTTTTTTTTTTTTTTTTTTTTTTTTGAGGGGAGGTGCAGAGGATATTGAGATGCTTAATTTACCTTGTGAATTGTTAAGATCAAAGGGATCGTTTGGTAAGATGTATTAGGTAAAATAATATATGCATTAGCTTTGTATATTAGTAATAATTTATTTGATACACTTTTTAAACATATGCATTAGTTATACACTTTATTCGGTAATATCTTATGCATAACTAATGCATAAGAAACCATGATATTAACAATGCATTGGGCTTTAATGTATGCATTAACTTAGTTAAAGTCAAAAATGCCCTTCAAAATTTATACTTGATTAAAATATTCTTTATATAATACAAGTTTGAAATAATCCAAGAAAGTGAGAAATAAAATTATATTCCTAGTAAATAAATAAATACTTAGCATATTTTTTTTACTAATAAATATTAAGTTCTATACTACAATATAGGTAGACAAATCAAATAATTGTTTTAAACATTTTTCATATACAAACATTCTTTCACATATGTTTCTTTTAAAAAGATAAAGTGATGGACTGTTACGGGGGTATTTTTGTAAACAAATAATTTTTTTAGAAATAGTGTAATGCTTTAATACATCAAACGAAACAATGTAAGCATAATTAATACCAGCATAACTAATGCAAGCATAACTAATACTAATACATAATATTCAGCATTATTCTTATGCACTCTACCAAACAATTGAAAATAGTTACTGTTGTACCTGAGTTAAAGAGATAATTGTGTCTATTTTGAAGTGTTGCCTCGCGTTTGTCTTAACTCCATCTCCAACAGTCCAACTGGAGTAATAAGCATGAAATTCAGCCTCGAAAACACCCTTTTGTGTCGGGCCATTTCATATATACATATAATATTTTTCTTTAAAAAATGCTACGTATATATATAATAGACATCACTTAAAGAATACAAATTAAATATTAGCTATGATAAGAAGGTGGAGAAATAAATATTCTATCCCCAAATTGTCTAAACTCGATACATAGGAAATCATGACAATTACAGATCGCTCGAATGTTTATAACGTAAAGTTATGTGTTAAAAATGTTTATAAGTCAATATAATATTAGTCAAACACCTTTTTAGCTTTATGTTAGAATAAACGAAAAAATCTTAGCTTTACTTTAGTAAAAAACATATATACTAGTATGTGAAATAATATAATGGAAAAGTTTCCACGTATGTGATCTTAACCAAAATATGGAGAGAGAGGGAGCCTTATCGGAATCACAGGACTTTCAACTTCACAACAAATAAAGAAGGCAGGAATCACGAAAAGATTCAAAGTCTATCAATCTCTTTCAGTATTCATGGGTTTAACTTCGAAAGTGCACTTTGAACTGCATTTCATGACACATTCTCTACCCATAACAGTGACCACATACCTCCTACTTAATCTATGTTCACGTATAAGTAGGAGGTAATCTAGTTGTCCTACCGGATTTATCTGAATATAATATTTTTGCCGGGGATCATAAATTTATGTATAAAAATTTACTAAAATCGTACAATAAATAGTAGGTCTCATGTCTGCGCCCACGAATTTTAAAATATAAAACGTTCAATACTAAAATTTAAATCTTAGAATCGACTTTGAGGTAACGGATTAACAAATTACTTTCCGCACCTTCTGTTTGTAAAGATAAAAAGATTCATTACGTGAAGTCGTGAACTATTCTCGCTTTAATTTATAGAGGTGTTGGCTACGTTGCATGAATTTCGTACAAGCACGTAATCTATAAGGGTGTGTGAGTATATTCTACTCCTATATGACTACCAAATATGGTCCTTTTTAGAAAAAAAAGAAAAGAAAATGGTTTTCTTCATTTCAAAGAGTATGAAAGCCAATTACTCTAATTTTTACTAAGAAATTCAGACGCCGGTCATTGATTTCCAAACGTAACATTTGCATTCTTAAAAACTACATAAAAGATGTAGTAGACGTATTGTTTGACCAAAAATTATAAATTTTTTATTAAATTAATTAATTTTATGTAATGAGAAATTAAACCTAACTATTGATAATAACTTCAGATCTATAATCGATTAACACAAATAATATAGAATAGTGTTGGTGAGAGATTAAATGATGTGTGCATTTAATATTTCAAATGGTTTAAGTAATGAGAGACAAATATCAAGCAATAAATAACAAGAAATGACATTGATGTAAGTAGAGAGAATGATTCACTCAATATTGAATGAGGTGGATGATTCTCCTTTCAAACAATGATGAATGACAGATGAATACTAGAAAGTTAAATATATTCTCGGATCATGTGGAAAGGTATTGAATAATGGATGATAGAATCTTAATGAAAAGACGATATTTGTATCCTTTCTAGAGAGAGATCCTTCTTCTCAAAAAGTATTCTTATCAAATGGACATTGCATACCTTTCACCTTATTTCTTTTTCTATTTATATGGGACATAGCCCCAGTCAATCCTAAAAGTACAAGCACAAGGAATATTCGATAGAATATTCTCCTAAAGATCCTATTACAAAACTAACGGTTATTGCTGCTCTTGATAGTTGACCTCGGTCGTTATTCACTGCTCGGCTATGAGCCCCATTGTTTACTAATCGACCTCGGCCAAATCACTTTTTGTAATACCATTTCTTGTCAAATCTCCTTGAGGCAGATTTTGACCCACACAGTTAGTCCCTCCGCTTATTGAGGCCGACTCTAGACGACCTTGAGCGGACTCTGCTAGTCGTGGTTAAGAAATTTAGGCGAGCAAGTCGAGTTGTAACATTCCTGACGAGGTGACAACGTGGCACTTTGTGAGCCGTAACCTATGGTCACGTCGATTCAGGGTGGCGTCACGAAATCATGCGCCATTATTATGTTTTTTCCCGATGCATTGCGTCATTTCCCGTGTCTCTGTCGTTTCGATAACTACGTTGGGCATCGACGGTTTGTTTTCTAGATACTGATGCTCGGGTTTTTATAAATAGGGATATGAGACCATTTGCCTTGTTCGTTGCATTCTCAAATATTGAATCCATGTATCTCTTTCTTCCTTCTTCATTCAGAGTTCCTGCTCTCGTTACCTTTACTCTCGTATCCCTGTTTTCACCGATTCTGTTGACTTCTGTTGCTCACGACTCTTTTGTGCTTGTATCTTCTTTATATATAAATAAACAAAAATGGTTAATGCATCTTCTAGTTCTTGGGGGAGGGGGGTATCTGATCCTTTCCCTTGGCAGTGTGCATGCCTCCTCATGATGATGGGGTGACCATTGTTGCTGAGAATGATAGCTTTCCTACGGTGTAGGAAAAATTCCCTGTAGTGAGAAGGCTAGTTCTGATTTCTCGAATATTCCAGAGGACGACCCCGAGATCTCAGAGTCATTGATGAAAGAGGTGGCCCTTTCTGAGTTTAAGGCTAAATTGAAAATTCCCCCTCATATAGACCTAGTTCCTGCAGGGCATGATGTGGTGCAAATACACCGCCCTGGATATTGGGCCTTTTACGCATAACCCTTATATGTAGATTATGCTTTCCCTATCCCCCCTTGGCCGAGGAGTTCTGTCGCTATTACCGAGTTTTCCCGTCTCAACTTTCACCCTATATTAATAAATTCATCCGTATGATCTCAAAGTATGCGGAGTTAGCCAGGGTCGAGGTAACATTTCGCCACTTGATGCATCTCTTCGCTCCCAACTTTCATAGGGGGGCGATGTTACATCTTCACCACCGATACAACAAATGTCTCGTGGTGAAAATGGATGACAAGGCAAACCGCCAGTTTTGGCTCAGTTACTTCTATGTCAAAACTGAGGACGTGGTGGTTAATGCAAGAGGGTTCCCCGAGATTTAGAACTACACCCGTAAGCACCTCTCTTCCGTTTTCTCTCATTGTATTTCGCATTGGCTAATTTCAATTGTATTGACATTGTCTTTTCTTTATGTAGCCGAGGTTGAACCCCCCCCCCCCTCTTGGTTCAGGATATTCACAATTGGGTAAGTCGTGTCCTCCTTCATACAGTGGGGATTCGTGAATGGTCGACCTTCTCAAGAAGTTCGGGCATGCGCCTTCTGTGTTCAGTGAGTACCCTTTTTTTTAAATGTCGTGTCTTCTAGTCACTTGTTCTTTATCTCTTTGTGAGGACCTATCTCTTAACTTTCTCTCTTTTTTTAGCCCGGGGATCCTCCAGGAGGCGGAGGTCCCCAGCTCCTGTGTTTCTCTAGATGAACACGAAAACGGAGTCCGTTCCTGCTGTGACTGTGGCTAGGCCTGCCCGGCCCTCCACTTCCTTTCTGCCTCTTGTTCCAACTAGGTCAACTCGATCGACGGCATCAACACCAGTGACTCCAGCCTCTCCCTTTCTTCAGCTAATAGATGAGTCATCACCGAACGAGGAGGATTTGATTCCTCATAAAAGAAGGTCGGTAGACGTAGGCGACGAAACTATCCGAGCCGTAGACTTTACCCGAAATGATCATGAATTGGTCGTCGCCGTGTCTGAAGATGGTGCACATCTCCTATCTGAAATCCCTCCATCAGCGGAAACCATAGTGAGTGTGCCCCTTTCCGATGCCGACGTCGGAGCTAATGGACCGTCTGTGGAGGTTCTGGATACTGTGCAACGAGAGTCATCGCCCTTGCGGCCAGTTGATATTCCCAACACGTCTACCGATGAGAGAGTTAAAGGAGTTACTGAGGGTGGCTATGAGACGGGGTCCGATCTGGATCTTAACGAGGTTCGGATGTTGAACGAGGGGTTTGCTCGCATTAAAGTCAGCTTAGATGGGTCTTCGAGGACCATCGCGGTTCCCATGTCGGGACTTACTGGTGAATATAGAGAATATAG
This sequence comes from Nicotiana knightiana, assembly GCA_005239525.1. Classification (NCBI taxonomy): domain Eukaryota; kingdom Viridiplantae; phylum Streptophyta; class Magnoliopsida; order Solanales; family Solanaceae; genus Nicotiana; species Nicotiana knightiana. Next base: position 94,391 of record ML424277.1, on the reverse strand, counting down.
TCCCTTCCTTAGGTCCTCTTTGCTCCAATGTGGAGGGCATGACCCTCGAGACATTGAAAGATGCCGCCCTGTCGATGGGTATAGCCGGTCTCGCCCTTAGAGTAAGTTTTCCAACCTTTTGTAGTTTTCGTGTTTTGATTGACTGGTTTTCTTCCTCTTTTTCTTTTTTCTTTTCAGACCATTATCTTGGAGATTGAATGCGCTCGCCAAGAGGAGTGGAAGTACAGTGAATACCACAACAAACATCGCGAGATATGTAGGCAGTTTGGCGAGAGTGGTAACTTCCAATCTATCAGGGACGAGCTGAAGCAAAAGGATGACGAGTTAATGAGATTCATCAGCAAGTGTAGCGTCATTGAAAGGGCATTGAGGGTAAAAGAAGAGGAGCTCGAGGTGAGCAAGGAAGGCGAGGCCCAATGTGCGGGCCTTCAGGCCCAAGTGATCTCTCTGCGGGCCGAGCTCGATCAATGTTTGTTCAGGGCCGATGATTTGAGTGGCGAGGTTGCCTAGAAGATAACGAACTTGGAGAAGGCCGAGTTGGCTCGGCCGGCGGCTTCGACAAAAGTGGAGGCTTTGGAGGCTGCGATTCGCGTTCTTCAATTTGAGCGGGCAAACAATTTGGAGATGGCCAAACTCAGAGAAGAGCGGCTCGATGAGCGGATAAGGGAGCTAGAAAGAGAGGTTTCTAGCCTTGGTGATCAAGTCATTGTTCTCGAGGCCGAGAAGGCGCAATTATCGACTCAAACGTCCTCCTCTCATGCTTTGCTTTCCCTGATGTTCCACGAGATTTATATGAGAATTGGATCCACTTCGAGGCCCAGCTAGATATATTTAAAATTTTGATGACGGCGGGGAAAGTTCTTGAAGCCGACTTTGAGGATGCTAGTATTAAGGCGCGTGTAGCTCGAGTCACTTGCGGCTATGACCCTGCTAACCCAAAGGCTGGTGATGGCGAGGAAGATGTGGATGGGATCGAGAAAGACGCCTAGTACGAGGATGAGTATCCTGATGGCGACGACAATGGTGGAGATGGTGTTGCTGGGTCAGGTGGCGAATAATTCTTCTTCTTCTTGTTTGTAAATTTTGTGCACACTTTTACAGGCGTATGTACTATCCCTTGTAAGGAATATATTTGAAGTATGAAATGTTATTTTTGCTTTTCATATCTAATTCTTTTCCTTCTGTTCGGGCTTCTATGCTTATTTCTTTTGTTCTGTTGTTTGGTCGATTTAGTCGTTGAAGCTTGGTTTATGTGTGTTAAACGAGGTCAAAACAGAATTTAGTTTTGGTCATGGCCGGTGGCTAGTAAGTGTTTATTTGAACGAGGTCGAATGTAACCTGAGCTTAGTTCAAATCGAGTTTGAAGTAGCTTAGTTAACTCGAGCGAGGTCGAATAACTTGTATTGAATTCGAAATGAGGTCGAACGTATCTTAGTTAATTCGAACGAGGTCGAATGTAACTTGAACTTAACAATGGCCGGGGGCCATATGGGTGTTAATCTGAATGAGGTCGAATATAACCCGTAGTTAATTCGAACGAGGTTGAATGTAACCCGTAGTTAATTCGAACGAGGTTGAATGTCAGTTAATTCGAGTGAGGTCGAATGTCAATTGATTCGAGCGAGGTCGAATGTAACCTAAACTTAACAATGGTTGGGCCGTATGGGTGTTAATTCGAACGAGGTCGAATGTAACACGTAGTTAATTCGAACGAGGTCTAATGTCAGTTAATTCGAGCGAGGTCGAATGTCAGTTTATCCAAGAGAGGTTGAATGTAACTTAAACTTAACAATGGTCGGGGGCCGTATGGGTGTTAATTCGAACGAGATCAAATGTAACGCGTAGTTAACTCGAGCGAGGTTGAATGTTAGTTAATTCGAGCAAGGTCGAATGTAACTTTTTCTTTATTGATGCAACGTTGCTTTGGTGAAGTCGTGGGTGAACTTCATGCATTTGTGCTTTGTTTATATATATTGGAGAAATTTACATATTTTGTTTACCTCTTAGATTGCTTTCAAGGGAAAGCTATTAGGTATCCTTCTGTGGAAATTTTAGACACAAATCTTCGCTAATTCAAGCGTTATATCACTAGTAAGAGATTGGAATTTACGAAACAAGCTACAATTACGGTGTTTTTCCACCAATCCTGAAATAATTTACTCTTAGTAGCTTTCAAATATATGCTTTAGAGTTTAAATCTTTATAAATTATTTACGAAATTATTAATAATATGTTATTGATTTAATATTTGATTAGTAAATTCCGGGATGGCATTCCAGTCCCAATCTATCTAGTCCCTTCATTAGTCGACCTAGAGAAATATTGAAAGGTTGGGCAATGAGCTGATTGTCCTGTGTTCCCATCCATTCGCACTTCGGCTTGAAGTGTCTTCCTTGTCGCCTCATTAAAAACCTCCTCGAGAAAACCCAATTGGGACAAAACTCAAGTGAGGGAAAAAGAGTATGACGTGGAGAACGCTCTTTCTTAAAAGTTGAAGTACTTGAGGTGGGCGACATTCCAGTTGTTTGGTAGCAGTTTTCCTTCCATTGTTTCTAGTTGGAATGACCTTTTGTTTGCTGTTACCGTTATTTTGTACGGGTCATCCCAATTTGTTCTGAGTTTGTCTTCTCGCGGGTCTTCGCTTGCTTGTGTTTTGTCCTTGAGCATGTAGTCCTCGACTTTGAGTGGTCTGACCTTAGCTTTTTTGTTTTAATAGCATTCTGCCTGTTGCTTTTGGGCGATCATCCTTATGTAGGGCATGTCTATTCGTTCTTTGGCTTCGTCGAGCTCTTGCCTTCTATTTTCATCGTTCCTCGGACCGCTCTCATGGGAGTATCTCAAACTGGGATCTTCGACTTCGACTAGTATTACTACATCAGTATCATAGACTAATGAGAAGGGCGTCTATCATGTGCTCATCTTTGGCATTGTGCAGTAGGCCTAGAGCACTTCTAATAGTAGCTCCAGCCATAATCCCTTAGCGTCCTCGAGCTTTTTCTTCATGATGTTCAGTATTGATTTATTGGAGGATTCTGCTTGCCCATTGCTCGCGGGGTGGTATGATGTGGAGAGCATTCTTTTGATATGCCATTTCTCAAAACATTCGGCGGCCTTTTTTTTCCGGTAAATTGGGGTCCGTTGTGGCCACTGACCTCTTTGGGGAGGCTGAAGCATCACACAATGTTTTTCCATATGAAGGCGATCACTTCTTGTTCGCGTATCTGGGCGAATGCTCTACTTCTACCCATTTAGAAAAATAGCCATTTAAAACTAAAAGAAACCGTACGTTACCTCACCTATAGGGAAGGGACCGACGATGTCCATTCCCCACTTGATGAAAGGCCAAGGGGAGGTGACCGAATGAAGGTGCTCGCCCGCATGGTGGATCATTGGGGCGTACTTTTAGCATTGCTCACATTTTTTCACGAAGTCAGCTGCCTCTTTTTTCATGGTAGGACAGTAGTAGCCTTCCCGTATGAGACATTTGACCAGAGCTCGATTGCTGGAATGAGCCCCATAGTAGCCTTCGTGGACTTCTTCTAGGACGCGCCATGTTTGATTCGGGCCTAAGCATTTTGCTAGGGAGTCGCCATACGCCCTTTTGTATAGGTCGTTGTGGATGATGTTGTATCTGATTGCTTGCATCCGAAGCTTCTTGGCTTCCTTTTTATCATCTGGGAGTATGCCATCCTGCAAGTACGTAACAATACGGTTGCGCCAGTCCCAAGTTAGATTTATAGTGCTTACCTCGATTTGATCTATCGATGAGTGGAGGAGGGTGACCATATTTCCTTCTACGGTTATGCTTTTAATAGTTGTCGCTAATTTGGTGAGGTCGTCTTCTTTGATGTTTTGTGCTCTAGGGATCTGGTCAAGCTGGCATTCGTCAAACTCAGGCAGTAATTTGTAGATCTTAGCCTGGTATTTTTTTCAACCTTTGCTCTTTGATCTGAAAAGTCCCTGTGACTTGGTTGACGGCGAGTTGAGAGTTGCAACGTAGGACAACCCGTTTCGTCCCTTCTTTGAGTGCTAACCTTAATCCTGCAATCATGGCCTCATACTCGGCCTCGTTGTTAGTCATGTCCGGGCACTTTATGGACTGGAAAATTACTTCGCCTGTCAGGACTTCGAGCACAAGTCCTAGTCTGGACCCTGACGCATTAGAAGCATTGTCGGTGTATAAGATCCATAGATCTTGTGTTTGTGAAGAAGCGTGGGTGGCTTCTCTTTAGACTTTGGGGATTATTTTTGCACAAAAGTCGGTGATGAAGTCGACAAGGAATTGTGATTTTATCGCCATCCGCGGTTGATATATGATATCATGCTCACTTAATTATATGTCCCACTTGGATAACCTTCCCGATAGCTCGGGCTTATGCAAAACACTTCTCAAGGGGAAGTTGTGACTACCAAGATGGGGTGGCACTGAAAGTAGGGTCTAAGCTTGCATGAAGCTACAACCAAGGCCAAGGCCAATTTTTTGAGGTGAGAGTACCTCGTCTCGGCGTCGATTAAAGTCTTGCTAATGTAATAGATGGGAGATTGCGTACCTTTATCTTCTCGGACCAGTACTGCACTTACCTCTACTTCAGATACGGTGAGGTAGACGAGAAGATGTTACGCAGGTTCTGCTTTGGAAAGCAACGACAATGATGATAGATAAGCCTTTAACTCTTTCAGGGCTTGAACACACTCGGAAGTCCACTGGAGGTTGTTTTCCTTCTTGAGTACGCCGAAAAACTTATGACATATGTCAGACGATCGTGAGATGAATCTCGAAAGGGCGGCGATGCGGCCGGTCAGCCTCTGAACCTGTTTTTTGCTGGTTAAGTGCTCTGGTATTCCCTCTATGGCTTTGATTTGGTTGTGGTTGACCTCGTTGCCTCTTTGTGATATTGGGAAGCCCAAGAATTTTCCTGAGGTCACGCCGAATGCACACTTTTCAGGATTTAGTTTCATCTCATACCGCCTGAGTATATCGAAGGCTTCTTTGAGGTGGTCAATGTAATCGATTTTCCTTTTGGACTTGACCAACATATTGTCTATGTAGACCTTCATGGTCTTGCCGAGTTGGTCTTTGAACATTTTTGTCACAAACCTTTGGTATGTCGTTGATGATAGGCTATAATTGTGTATTTTAGTCGTTTATTACACTCTAGTTTACTGCACTTTAATTGAGTTTGAGCTTTAATCGCTATTGTTTTGCACTAATTGTGTGTTTTATGCCTTGTAGGAGTGATTCTAAGCTATATAGATGTTATGGAATGAATTCAAGTGATTTGGAGCTTTGAAGTCTGAGTAAAAGTCCAAGGAATTAAGCCAGAATCGTGTTCGGGGGTCAAATTTGATAGTTAAGAACAAACGAAGACTCGAGGAGGCATATTGCGCACTGTCTAGTAAAATAGACATAACTATTTTCTCCGAACTCCATTTGGGCTATATAAATTATAGTTGGAAAGCTAACTCAAAGTTCTACAACTTTCATGTTTTACGTTCTACACTTGTTCAACTACCTGTTTATTATTGTTGATTGAATGGCCATTGATTGACTGTGCCTATTTATTATGTGCTTCTTGAGAAAGGATACATATTTAGGTGGTTGTTGAACAACGTCACTCCTAACGTGTGTGAGAAATCAATACATCGGGTTTAAAGGTAGGTTTAGAAATAACGAAGCCTTGACGTGGTCATATTGAGCGCTTAGATAAAGCCAACTAGCGAGAGAATATTCCTAGTAAATTGTTGTAGTTGCTCGAGAGAGAATTACGATACCTAAAGTGCTCATGATCAGTAGAGAACACATAGGCGAAATTGTAGGGAACATAGCGAGAATGATTCCGACAATTGGAGAAATCATAACTCTAGACCTCCTAAATTTAATCTTCAACCCTTAGTATCTTTAGTTATTAATTTACTGCTTTAGTTTCTTAGTAAATTAGTTAGATATAAAAATCTTAATCTTTATAACTTAGAAATTTAGTTGAGCTTGTCTTCTTTGCAATATTGAATAGTTATAGAGAAACCTTAGTTCTCTGTGGGATTCGAATCTGGACTTTTAGACCGGATTATATTTGCAACGACCGCTTATCCTTTTTAGGACTAGAGTTGGGCGTGATCAAATTTTGGGCGCCGTTGCCGGGGAACTAACAGTGTAGCTGTAGGTGTACATATTGCTAGGTTTCAAGTTTGAATTTTTTTTCCAGTATTTAATTTTTATTTTCCTTATTTTAGTTTTATTTCTTAATTTGAAAAACATGGCATCATGAAATTATGAGAATATGGATGTTGGTAATTCTACTTTTGATCCTCGTTATGCATATTGTGGAGGAAACCACCTAGGACAAAATTATCAAAATATTTTCGAGAGCGAGTTATGTGCACCAACTCAATCTTATGTGTGGAATGTGTGTGATATGTGTGGTGGTCAAAATGATCACTTTTATGGTTGTGCTTATATCTATTATCTTCCCCCAACCCCTTACTATGATGGTTCTACCTTTTATTGTGAAGTTAATAAGAACAAAGAACCTGGGGATGTAGACCTGAAGGAGATCAAGAATATGTTAAAGTGCCTTCTGGAACAAAATAATGAGAAACAATTGCAGCTAGAAAGGAAAAATGAAACTATTCGCAAGTTGGAGGCTCAATTGAGTCAAGTGGTTGGAGATTTTAATGCTCAACAAGACAATATTGAGGATAGTAGCCAAGAAAAGCATGAATTTGAGGTGTAAATTGGGGAGGTCAGAGTAGAACATCAACAACCTAGCCAACTACAATTTGAGGATGTCGATATTGAAGAAGTGAGACTAGAGCCAGCCAAGGACTTTGAGGATATAAATTTTGTTGACTCTAGTATCATTGATGTTGAGGATGTTGAAAGTCCTGAAGTTCATGTGTTTGAGCGCATAGGTCCACACTCCAAGCATTTTTCCACATTATGTTTGGATGATGATATATAGAGTCATCTGAACCAATTGAGGAGTGAAGGAATGAGGAACAAGGTGCATATATTCTGGAATTCTTCTTCCCAGAAAGTCAAGATTACATACCTCATACAAAGGCCATAGAGTGCAGAATACTACATTATTTCCTTGGACCAGTTAGATTCATTCCACCGCCCCATGACCATAATCATAAGCTTGAATAAAACTTAGGGTTCAACTCATAAGCTCGAGGTGGAGGCAAAAAGTGATTCACGTCGTGCCGCGACGTTAAATCAAGCGTTTGTTGGGAGGCAACCCAACTTTATTTTTTATTTTTAATTTAGTTATTTTATTTATTTATTTTTATTATTGTATTATTCTTGTAGTGTCAATTTTTTATTTTTTAGGAGCATGGAATGCAAAGCCATTGGAAGGATGCTATAGCAAACCAGATGGTTGGAACTAAGTGTGAGGTATCCGCACGAAAGACCAGGCCTGGAGAAGTCTGAGTACCCCATGAGATGTTAGTGCTTCGGCCTTTGGCCTACGAGGGAGTTTCTTTTACCCTCTTATAGTTATGATGTGCATTGGGGACAATGCACAATTTTAAGTGTGGGGTGAGGAGATCGTCTGGATGACTTTTCATGCTATTTAGTTGTGTTAGTTTAATTGAATAATTTCTTTTTTACAAAAATAGAAAAGATTGGACTTTTTTCGACGATGGATCTATTAGACAATTTTCTTGAGGGATTTAAGTCTAAATAAAAAAAAAGATTTTCTTTTGTTAGGTAGTGTAACAATTCCCCCTTGGTTTTTCTTTGTGCCGCGGTTCTTTTCCAAGGATTTTGTTTGAACCGGGTGTAGTTAATTTTTTTTAGGAATAGGAGTCATTGTGTTGTGTTTTGAATTGAAGCAATATCTCTTGACTTTGTTATGCCTTGAGAATAGTGAGTACTTCGGTTGTGACGCTTAGGCTTTGTTTTTGACTCTTGTATAAGTACCTTAAATTGTATGATTTTAAATTTGCTTAACTCCTTTGACTAGAGTGTCTTGATGAATCCAATCTTGAGTGAGTTAAATGTCATGTGTGTGTGAGGTTTATGTGTTATTCTATGCATTGTATTTGATGTCTAGAACTTTCATCATGTGTTTGCAAAGCGAAATAGTAGTTTTGTTCAGTCTTGGAAGTGATATAGACATTTCTTTGTTTAGCCAGATATGTATATTTTACCTGCCTAATTGTTAGGTATCGTAGTTAACCCCTTTGAGCCTGTAATCTTGTTTCTTTGGCAACCATATTACAAGACTTACCTATTTGTTTGAATTAACCATCTATTTGAACCTACTAACCTCTCATGAGCACTTGAATTGTGATTATTTATGTAAACGTTAAAGTGTGGGGTGGTTGGTTTGGCTTTTAAGTGAAACTAATGAAATAAGGAGAAATGTGCATTATTTTGAAAAGTAAGAGCCACTTAAATAAAATAAAATAAAAAATAAAAAAAAAGAAATAAAGAAAAGAAAAAAAAAGTTGTATTGTTGTGGAAAAACAATCCTTGATAAGTGGTGGCTCTTGATGTAATTGTTCTTAAAGAAGTATGAGGTAAAATACATTGATGTGAAGGCGGAGTTTGGTTTGACATAAGTATGGGGTTTGAATGTTAAAGTATATGTATTGAAGTGCTTAGGGAGGTGTAGTCACTCTTATATCTAAATGTTTCCTACCGGTCCCGCAGCCTACATTACAACCAAATAAAGTCCTACTTGATCCTAGACCAAATGAGCTCATTTAGTAGAGTAGTACACTAAAGGAAAGACTATGGCGCATCTTTTGTGGCACATGAATATTATTTCTGAGAATGAGTGAATTCTTTCTATCTTGAGTTCCTAATTGTTCTTAAATTTTTTTCTATGGAACTACTCTTTTTTGTTGTGTGAGGGCACTTGATTCATGAAGGAAAGGTAATGCCAGTGACCTCTATGTTAGAGTAATTAGGTGAGTTGTGAATAATGTGTGGTACTTGTGAGTCAAATCTTGAGGTGAAGATGTTACGCTTTTGTGCTTAGTCTATTTTAAATATTCTTGGTGTGATGAGTTAGGAGAATTGCTTTAAAAGGTCGTGTCTATATAAAGTTGGTTTAAGTGTGGGGTGTTGATTATAGGTTATAATTGCGTATTTTAGTCGCTTATTACACTCTAGTTTACTGCACTGTAATTGAGTTTGAGCTTTAATCGCTAGTGTTTTGCACTAATTATGTGTTTTATGCCTTGTAGGAGTGATTCCGATCTAAATAGATGTTATGGAATGAATTAAAGTGATTTGGAGCTTTTAAGTCTGAGTAAAAGCCAAAGGAATTAAGCCGAGGTCGTGTTCGGGGGTCAAATTTTATAGTTAAGAACAAACGAAAACTCGAGGAGATATATTGCGTACTGTCTAGTAAAATAGACATAACTCTTTTCTCAGAACTCCATTTGGGCTATATAATAAAAGTGTTCGAAAAATAACTCAAAGGGATACAACTTTCATGTTTTACATTTTTCCAAATTTCAGACGGAACATGGTGAAAAATGTGCTCGAAACTGAGACTGCGGACCTGACGCGCAAATATGGCAGAAACTTTTTGATGTGCGCGGCCGCGCTACTCCAGACCGAAAAACTATCCTTTTTCGCATAGGAGAATGTATAATTGTTTGGGCCCGACCCTACTTGGTATATATATATGGAAAAATGGTATTTTGAGAGGTTGGACATACTTTTGACACAAATTCGACCTAAGGAGGCAGAGACACAATAGGAGCAAGGCGGGGAATTCTTCTACGAGTTTTTCCTCCTCTTCCTATTTTTCATTGTTGGTTATGACTTCTAGTATTGTAGTTTTACATACTATTATGCATAACTAATTTGTTATCTACGGTTTTGATGGAACTTTTTGTAGGATTTCTTGTTATGTTTTTATACAATTGAGCCGTTGGATTTCTCTACTTGTTCAACTACGTGTTTATTGTTATTGATTGAATGGCCATCGATTGACTGCGCCTGTTTATTATGTGTTGCTTAAGAAAGGATACATATTTAGGTGGTTGAACAACGTCACTCCTAACGAATGTGAGAAATCAATACAACGGGTTTAAAGGTAGGTTTAGAAATAATGAAGCCTTGACGTGGTCATAGTGAGCGGTTAGATAAAGCCAGCTAGCGTAGTTCGAGAGAATATGCCTAGTAAATTTTTGTAGTTTCTCCAGAGAGAATTACGACACCTAAAGTGCTCATGATCAGTAGAGAATACATAGGCGAAATTGTAGGGAGCATAGCGGGAGGATTCCGACAATTGGGGAAATCATAACTCTAGACCTCCTAAATTAAATCTCCAACCCTTAGTATCTTTAGTTGTTAATTTACTGCTTTAGTTTCTTAGTTAATTAGTTAGATATAAAAATCTTAATCTTTATAACTTAGAAATTTAGTCGAGCTTGTCTTCTTAGCGATATTGAATAGTTATAGCGAAACCTTAGTTCTCTGTGGGATTCGACTCCGGACTTTTAGACCGGATTATATTTGCAGCGACTTATCCTTTTTAGGACTAGAGTTGGGCGTGATCAGTCGCCCCCGCATTTCAGTCTGAAAGGCATCACTCTGTAACAATACGTTTTTTGGCGGGTGATGAAGGTAGTCTTCTCCTGGTCCTCCTCTTCCATGAGGATCTGATTGTAGCCCGAGTAGGCATCTAAGAAGCTCAGCAGTTCATGCTCGGTCGTTGCGTCAATGAGCTAGTCAATATGAGGTAGCGGGAATGAATTTTTTGGGCATGCTTTGTTTAAATCTGTAAAGTCTACGCACATCCTCCACTTTTCGTTTTTCTTTTTCCAGCAATTTTTTGACCTCCTCGTGGACTGCATCATTTATTGCAGAATTGAACTTCCGCTTAACCTGCCTTACTTGGGGTAGAACGGATCAACGTTCAACTTGTGTGTTGCGACCTCTTTCGGGATACCTGGCAAACAAGTCTATGTTACCAGTTAAGAATTGATGGAATTTACCTGGTTCCTGAAGCTTGCAGCCGATGTAGGCTTTCTTGTTGTGGTCGTTATCATTAAGTTGGATAGGTTCGAGGTCTTCTACAGTTGATCTCGTGGCCTCTATTGTTTCGAGGTCTCTGATGACGTCTGCTCTTTCATCACAGCTCGACCTCGACCTTGTTAATTGCAATGCATATTTTGCTTTGCCCTTCATTTTTTGGGTATATGTGCAATCCTGGGCGATGCGATAACTTTCTTGAGATGTGCGTTGTTCCCCTCGTATGCTGAACACTGAAATTTGATAACTTGGTACAAGCTGGAGGGGATGGCCTTCATGGCATGTATCCATGGTCGACCTATTATGGCGTTGTATGTAGTATCCTGGTCCATGATGTGGAATGTGGTTTCTAGAGTGACGTCGCCGGCCAGGACGGGGAGTGTGATTTCTCTAGATGTTCGTTCAAATGCATTGTTAAAACCTGTTAGCGCGATGCATCGTGGCACTATCTTATCCTCGAGTTTCATTGGTGCAAGTACTCGAAGGTGTATAATGCATGCTTCGCTCTCATCGTCCACCATAATGCGTCTTACATCTGTATCTAATATTCGTAAAGTGATAACAAGGGCATCATAGTGAGGGAAAACCAAACCGTGGGTATCCGAGTTATCGAAGATGATACTTTCTTCGAGTTCGTCATACCTTTCATGAGCGATCGACCGTTTGAGTTTGTGGTGAATTTTACGTTGTTGATCGATGTGTCTTCGCCGCCTCCAATGATCATTTGAATGGTGCGAGTTGGTCAAGGTGGGTTCGGCGGTCTCTGTTGTTGTTCACGTCCTCGGGCGAAGTTGGTCCTCCCTCGGTTGCTCAGCAATTCTTTCAGGTGCCCTTGGTGGATCATGTTTACGACCTCTTGCCTTAGACCAATGCAATCCTCAGTTTTATGACCTCGCTTTTGGTGGAACTCGCAGAGGGTGTTTGACTTTCTGGTGCTTGGGTCTGACCTTATCTTTTGCGGCCACTTCATTTTTGGTCCGAGCTTCTCCACTGCGTAGACTATTTCTGAAGGCGACACACAAAAATTATGAGCGGATAATAAATGAGGCATACCTCTCTCGTTTCGATGAGTCCCTGTCATTGGCCTAGATGGTCCCTATTCGTCGTGGGAGAGGGGCATGGTGACACTTCTGATATACGGCTGATGCCTTTCTCAGTTGGGTCGCGGAGCTGCAAGATCCCTCATGGCATCATTTCTTCGGTACTTCCTGGATTCGGCTTGTATCGAGGTCGACCGATGGGATGGCCCATTCAGATCGTCTTCGTCAGCGCAGACCTCGGCACAGTAGGTATTGTGTATATCATCCCGAGTGGTTGGAGGATATTTTGTAAGCCCTCAAACCGTTACTGTTCATCCCGTTTTGGCAAGCTGCTACAACCATGCCTTCTGATACATTTGGTAAAGTCATCCTTACTCGGTTGAAACGAGCGAGGAAGTCCCTCAATCCTTTTCTGGGCGATTTTTTGATGGAAAATATATCGTTCACTCTTGCCTCCGCCTTTTTGGCCCCAGCATAGGCCATTACAAACTTGTCGTCCATCTCTTCGATGTTTCGATGGAGCGTGAGGGCAGTTGTGAGCACTAAGTTAATGCTCCTCCTGTGAGGGTCTCACCAAACTTTTTCAACAAGATACTTTTCTTTGGCGAGATCTTTCCCTTTACCGCCGTGACATAGTGAGTCACATGATCCTCGGGGTCGGTCATACCGTCGTATATCTTTAGATAGGGCAACATCTTGAGAGTCTTAGGTATAGCATGCGAGGCAGCTTCATCGCTGTAGGGTTTTTCAACTAACCGACCAACATCTCTTTTCGGCAAGAGTTTTGGGGCACCCGATATTTTATCGACTCTTTCTTGGTGCTCTCTCATTTGGTCCCAAAGCATTTTGTTTTCATTTTTCATTTCTTCCATCTTCCTCGGAATGGTTGTGAGGGTGTCGTCACCTGCATTATTAACAAGGTGAGTGATACCTGTTACTGAAGGGAGAGGGTCATGCTGCTAGTTGTTACTGGTGTAATGCAAGTCCTTGCATTTTCTCTAATTGCCTCCTGGGCAGGCTTATCAAGGATGATGGTCAGCGTGTTTGTTAGCCAAGCCTCAAGCAGTTTCTTCAGTGCTGGTGGTGCATCTTCCGCTGTGGCCGTGGAAGCTCATTTACCGTGGGATGTTGTAATGCCGCCGTGAGGAATGAGCGACCCATTTCGCCTGGAGAGGCGTTAGGCGTTATATCTTCGCCTTCCGTTTTAGAAATCTTGTTGCTGGTGTACAAGAGATTTGTAGTGAGATCGGCCACTGTCTTCATTCTTTTGTCTCCTTACTTGCCATGTCAGTTGAGTGTATAAGGAATAGGGGTTTTGCTTTTTTTTTTTGTTGCAAATTGCGCCATTTATTGATCTAGAAGAAACAAAAAATTTAACTTGGAAAGTTCCACACACGACGCCAAATTGTTTGACCAAAAAGTGTAAATCTTTGATTAAACTAATTTATTTTATATAATGAGGGATTAAACCTAGCTAGTGGTAATAACCTCAGTTCTATAATCGGTTAAACCAAACAACGTAGAATAGCGCTGGTGTGAGATTAACTGTTGTGTGCATTTAATATTTCAAATGGTTTACGTAATGAGAGACAAATATCAAGCAATAAATAACAATAAATGACGTTGATTTAAATAGAGAGAATGATTCATCCAATATTGAATAGGGTGGATGATTCTCCTTTCTAACAAAGATGAACGACAGATGAATACTAGAAAGTTAGATATATTCTCGGATCAAGTGAAAAGGTATTGAATAATGAATGATAGAATCTTAGATATATTCTTCTTGTCAAAAAGTATTCTTATCAAATGAATATTATGTGCCTTTCACATTATCTCTTTTTCTATTTATATGGGACATACCCCCAGTCAATACTAAAAATGCAAGTACAGAGAATATTCGATGAGAAATTCTCCTAAAGATTATATTACAAAATTAGTTGTTGTTGCTGCTCTTGATACTTGACCTCAGCCACAGTAACCTCAGCCACTATTACTGCTCGGCTATGAGCCCCATTATTTACTAGTCGATCTCGGTCAAATTACTTTTCGTAATACCACTTCATGTCAAATGTCCTTGAGGCAGATTTTGACCCATACACATATAAGTTACTATTTTTGGTCTTGTGCTTAGTGAAGACGAATGTTATTACATATATTTCGAGACTTTGTGTACAATCGCGTGAGAGTGTGAGACTCGATAAAGAGGATGTAAATCCTAAAGAAAAATATGTTCCTCGTTTCAATTGATGTAATATAATTTGATTTGATATAAAGTTTTAAAAATATATTTTTAAAATTTATACTTTGAATCTGTTTTAATATTTGTGTGCCATAAAAAAATTTTCATTACGGATAAAATAGATGTTTAGATTTAAATTTTTTCAAATATCATGATTTAATTTTTTTTTAACGAACTGGTAAGAAAATATGTATATGTGAACTGGAACGAAAAGAGTGAAACAAACAGGAGGCCATTGTCGTCATTTAACACGGTAAGGTTACTACAGAATGTGGGTAAAAAAATGGGGTCATGTCATCTCTACGAGGAAAGAGATGGATAACTAATAAAGTGGGGTCCAGCGTAATGAATGAAGCCCAGATGTCCACGTTTAATTGATGAACACGTGTAAGAGACCATATCCAGCCTGGCAATTACAAAACTCACGCCATAACCCGTTTCTCCGGTTATGATTTTCTTCACTTTTTATGATTTTCTTTTGTATGTAAAGTGGATCTAGGCTGGCGACTCTAATTGGTCCTGCTGGCGACTCTGTCCGTTTGTCGTGCATACTAGAGATGGAACGGAGTTGTTTCCAGGAACTTTTATATTACTATATATTATTTAAAATTTTATTATCCTTTCTATTCAAGTTTCAATTTAATTATATTTTATATATAAATTTATCTAATTATATATACTTTTAAAATTAAATGAGTATCTCTTTATATTAGAAATTAATTATTTCTCATCCGTTTCTCTCTCTCCTGCGCTCTGTCTCCCCGTCTCTCTCTCTACCTCCTGTGCTCTCTCTCTCCTGCGCTCCTTTTCTCTCCACGTCTCTCTCTATCCCTCAATCCTTAATTCTAGTAATGTTGAGCAAAGGAAAAGAGAGCAGCAATTCCATGCTTATTGAAATTCCAGTAATGCTGAGGTAAATGTGTTAGACAATTGGTGTTCTAATTCCAGTAATATTGTACAATTGGTGTTCAACTTGAAATTGTCAATCAATAAATTTTGAAGATGTTTGACTCTCCACCATTGACAACTATTAAAAAGCTTTGAATTTGAATTTTCAAAAATCATTATTTGTTCGGATTAGGTGTTGTTGCAAATAATTGGAAATATTGCTTGGAGTTTATATCTCAATTTTGAGGGTGTTTTGGTGAAAATTAGACTTGATTTTGGCTGAATTTCAGATTGAAACTCGAAGAAGAAGAAGAAGACATAACATACATTATACTTACGAATTTATAGTAAAGTTGTAGTAAAATTGTAGAAAAGTTATATTCTGTTGTTTATATATATATATATTTATTTAAATATTATATGAAAGTTGAACAATATTATATAAAAATTGTATTTAAGTTGTATAATATTATATATAATTGGGTAGAAATAATGTATGAAAGTTGTAGATAAGTTGTATAATATATAAATGGTTATATGAAATTTATTTTTACTATGTATAAATCAGATACAAAATATACAAAAGACATATTGTATAAAAATTATATTTAAGTGGTCTGATATTGTAATTGTATATAACTGGGTAAAAATAATGTACGAAAGTTATAGATAAATGGTAGATCAATCTTTATATCTCCAAGTGCACGTCGCATAATCGTGTCTGCTTCAACAGCTAAAGAGTTGATGAGAGAAGTTGAGGTATATATATGAATATATTTGCTGTAAAATAAACGTTAGTTCTTTGTCAAGTATAATGGCACTTTCCTTTGATTGAAAACCTCCTACTTGAAAAGGCTCAGTACTAAGTTGCTATTTTAATGGTAAAATGGCATGTCCCACTTGAGGCGTTTCAGACTGTTAGAAACTTCTCTTTAATATTTACTATAACATATTTTTTAATCAGACACGACTTGAATAATGCTAATTCTTTTGTTTATATTTTAAGCTTCATGTTGGCTAACATGGTTCTTCATCATCCTTTTCTTTGTTTTCTTCCTTCAAAAATGAAAATATGTTCTGTATCGTTTTTGTCTTCTTTTTAATTTTTTTTTCCTTCCTCCTGTTACAGGATATTTTGCCATGAAGTAGTAGAAGATGAGATGTGGGGAGAAAGAGAGGGTGACGGTACTTGAGATCTGAGAGATTAGATTCTCTAAATCCTTAAATATAAGTTCAATCTGGAGAGAAGAGAGGAGAGGGGAGAGTAAAAAGGAAAAGGGTATAACTAAATCTCTTTATTGAAGGCACAAATAATAGATTGAGAGCTTTTTAAGGTGAATTGTATATATTTTGTAACTAAAATGTGTTTGGATCGGATAAATACCAAAATATGGACATTTTTTATAATAAAGTTTCAAATAATGTATAAGAATAAAAAAATCTCTTGTTTTCATGTGGGCGCCTTCACATGCCATGGTATGAGCTGTCCCTCCCTGATTAGTGATTATGAGTGCCATTAGAATTAGAAGAAAGGAATATTACATAAATGTCCCAGATACGGTCCAACTTACCGATCTCTAGTCAGTAACCATAGACTTATCAAAACTAACCAGGCACATATAAAAATTAAAAATCCAAATAAATTAGATTCTCTCTCTCCAAGAATCACACGCAGAGATCTCCTTCCATATTTTTAAGCGTGATCAACAACATTAGATGCAAGACGGAAAATAAAATTTCATGGATGAGATAGCAAACAAGGTGATGAAATGCAAAAAAATATATATATACAAGATTCCAAAACTCTAAACAAAAAAAGACCTTTTTCAATGGGTATGGTTGAAATTCATTAAAAATATATAGACGAGTCAATATACAAATTTCGAGGAAGATTGGAGGTGATTAGGAATCAAAATTCATAGTTAAAATCGAGTTCAAAAATTTCTTCAGTGACACATGTATCATGCATGTATCACACATACATATATACATGGTATATATGTGATACACATTTGATATTAGTATGATACATATGTGATACACAGTGTGATATACATTTTTTTTTCATGTTTCACCTTCTATTTTAAATTTTCAATTCAAATCACCTCAAAGCTACGCCAAATCATCCAAAAACTGAGATTCAAACTCCTTAAGAAGCAATCTATTCTAGTAACACCCAGTCATAAGAAAGCAAAAATTTGACATATTTTTTACTACAGATCGCTAATTGGCTAATATTGATAATATTTAATGAATTGGTCAACTTTTATAATAAGCTACTTATGAATGAACATAGCTAGTAATTTCCTTTAGAAAGAATTAATATACATAGCCGTCCACCCAATCGCTTGAATTAAAATAGTCAGTAAATATATAATAGTGAATCTCGAAGACCATTTATATTATATGTTAAAATGGGAATATGCATCAACTTAATAATAATTAGTACGTAAGAGTTTATAAAATGCATTGTATAATTATATGTTTGGTACAAACATTCAATGCGAGTAAATTTTTTCCTATTCTATTTTCCGTGCACCTATTGGACCAACTTGTTGTCTCCTATGATGTATTCGTAAAAATTGCACGGGGCGCCTTATTTGATCGCCCCCATTTAACCTATACCCATTTTTTTTAAAACTTTTAACTTGTACCCACTTTTTAAATAACTTCAGCCCCCTTTCTCCTCCTCCTTCTCCTCCTTCGTTTTCTTCTTCTTCTTCTTCTTCTTCTTCTTTCTTCTGCTGCTGTTGGTGCTGCTATGGAACTTCAGTTCATGGGATGATTGCCATAAATATGTTTATCAGATCTTTACAAAACAAAAACTTCAGCTCTAGAGCTGAAGTTTGCCAGTTACAAAAACAAAAACTTCAGCTCTAGAGCTGAAGTTCGCCAGTTACAAAACAAAAACTTCAGCTCTAGAGCTGAAGTTTTCCAGTTACAAAAATAAAAACTTCAGCAATTACAACCAAAAGCTTTGCGTTAAGACGTGCACAAGTTAAACAAAAACTTCAGCAAATAGACTTCAGCTCTAGAGCCGAAGTTCGCCAGTTACAAAAACAAAAACTTCAGCACACTTGGTTCAGCACACTTGCTACTTCAGGCGCTGAAGTTTTGCGTGATTGCCTTTGTTACTTCAGCCCCATATGCTGAAGTTATGTGAAAAAGCGGGTATACTTGTAATTTTTTTGTAAAGCGGACACATGTTAAAACGTGACACAAAAAAAAGGTATAGATGCAAATGCCCCGATGTATTCAGCTATCATTTTCATACGAGGCCCATATTTTATTAAGGGAAGAATTTCCTAAAAGTTACACGGGCGCCCTATTTGATCGCCTCCATTTAATCTATACCTATATTTTTAAAATTCTTTAACTTATACCTTAATTTTGACAACTTCAGACACCTCATCTTCTTCCTCCTGGCGTATGCTCTCCTTTCTTCCTCCTGTTCTTTTCCTCTTCTTCTTTTCTCTCTCAAACACATGAGACTTTATGTAAGTATTATTGATTGGATTTGTAAAGTTTTTATTAAATCTTATCAACTACTATTCTATGTTGAAGGATGAGTAAATAAAACTCCACAAGCTGGTTAAAGTAGGTGTGATTTGTGTAACAACAGCTGACTACTACATGACCTCTCTTCCAAGTTACTTGCGACAAGAATGACACATGCGTGTGAAATTTATTATACACAATAGTTGTTCTCGCGATCTCTTGGAGTTAGCTTACCCCTTGCTTTATGATATCATCTGCAGGAAAAATGACAAAAAAGGGCTGCAGAACTGAAAAATAAAAGATAGGAAAAATAACTTCAGAACATTATAAAAAAAATCAGTTAAAACTTCAACAATTTGACTTAAGTTATATTTTAAAGCCATATAACTTCAAAGAAAGGCAGAACACAACTTCAGCTCTAAGAATGCTGAAGTTTAGCAAATATAAAATAAAAACTTCAACTCCTAGAATGCTAAAGTTCAGTAAATACAAAATAAAACTTCAGCTCCTAGAATGCTGAAGTTCAGCAAAAACAAAATAAAACTTCAGCTCCTCGAATGTTAAAGTTCAGCAAATATAAAACAAAACTTCAACTCCTAGAATGCTGAAGTTCAGCAATTACAAAACAAAAACTTCAGCCAAAACATGCTGTAGTTTTCCATTGCACTATGAACGGAAGTTTGCGTGATTGCCTTTGCATGTCAGGCCAAACTTCAGGCAAAAATATCTGAAGTTTTGCTTTGATAAGGCTACACTTCAGGAAAAGCATTCTGAAGTTCAAACATCAGACATAAATTTTTGCTACTTCAGGCTCGTACGTCTGAAGTTACCCGAAAAGTAGGTATGCTTGCAATTTTTTTTGCACAACGGGTATAAGTTAAAAGGTGACGCAAAAATTGGGTATAGAGACAAATGCCCCTAAAATTTCGATTTAGCTTAGGTCAATTTGTTCACCACAATGGGCTCTTTTATGAGGCATACACAAGATTTTTTTGTACTTACTTTTTCTTTCCTTTGGTAAGATCAGACATATGAGAAGTTGACCGTTGAGTCAATTTTTGAAAGTGTACAGATTGTTTTATCCTATAAAACTATTTAAAGTCAATAGAGGTTATTGTCGCGCCCCCCCTTTTTCTCGCGAAATCGGGTTTCGACATTTATGGGACAACTTATTCTTTTTGGGATTTGGTAAGGATTTGAAGAGTCGCCACCTAATGGATTAAGGTGCGTTAGGGAACCTAGAGTAATTAACTCATAAAACCAGTTTGCATCACCAGAGATCGAGTAAGGGCCCGAACCTTAAGGGGAAGGTGTTAGGTACCCTTCGAGGTCCATAACGGTGGGTCCCGGACGAACTTAATTAAGCGAATTAGTCTAAAAGGAAAATAAAACAATTTTTACAAATACAAATTACTTTAAACATAATTAAAGGGGATCCTAGATTTTTTAGCCTATAGGATCATTGTGTTGGTAAAAAAAGAGCTTCACACATGTAGTAAATCTTGATGACTCAGTAGTCTACGTGGAGCAATGAAGACACGACAGTTGGACGGGACTCTAAGAAGAGGTACGAGGCAAAGATGTTGATACCCAATTTTTCCTCAAAATTATTTTAAACTTGCATACATACCTTCAAAATCAGTTTTTATAACAATTGGTATTTTTCTATAATTTTTCCCACATTTTAATGAATTTATTTTAATTTATCCAGTAGTTTTACCTCCAATAATTGATTATAAATTGTATTACAAATGGTTTCAAAAATATTTCGTGATTTTATATATCATTTTGGTCCTATTAAGACTAAATTTATTTCACAAATTAGCCAAATTGGCACCATTTCACTATAATTGCAATGACTTTGCAATTATAGCCTAATTACTTATTTCAATGCTAATTTTTGCTCAATAATTAGTCATTTATATTTTAAATACTAATTAATCATGTTAGTTCAGTCTATGTAGCCTCAATTGCATTTTTTATAATTATTAGCCATTTTTATAAAATATTTATCTACTTTTAATTGGGTATTTAAAATTTAGTCATTCTTATCTAAATTTCAACCATTTTTTACCCAAACCTTAACCAACCCAACGACCCAGCCCAGTCCCTTAAATCCTACCCGGCCCAACCCCATATGTGATCTGAGCCGTTGATCATATGAGATCAACGGTCCAGAACCAACTTACCATAATTAATTCAATTACCCCCCAACCAACCGACCTCTCATTTTCCCAAGGCTCGTTCTCTCTCTATCTCTCTCTGTTACTCTCTAGCTCTCTCTAGAAGCTTCCTTGGCTTCTCCCCTCTGATGGGGTCTGTCCATCTTCTCCGATTAGTTCTCACCGGAAACCTTGGTTCTTCATCATCTCCTGGTCATCTACTTACCCCTCACCGGTCCAGTGATACCCTGAGGTCCTCAGGCGAACTTGGAGCGGTTCTCTTGCCTCCCATGGTCCCATGCCACTTTTCGGCCTCCCCGGCCATTTGAGTAAGTTTACGACCTGTCCGGCTTAAGTCGGTGCCGTCTCTGAGGTTCTTCCTACTTCTCTAGGTTCCACGAAACCCTAACCCTATGTCTTTCGATTTATTCCAGATCTACTTTAGATCTACAGAATTACGAAGCTTCTTTCTATGTTTTCTCTGAAAAAACCTCATCTTTAAGCGTTCTTTCAATTTAAAAAAAACAAGGGTTTCATAAACCCCTTCAAAATGATTTTTTGCTTCTATTTTTAGTATTATTCTTTGTTTCTTTCTGTGATTTAATGATTGATTCAAGATGCCTTTCATTTTTGACTTGCTCTACTGGAAAATCCTAATTTTCCATAAATTTTGAGTCCTTCAGTGGCTAACATGTTCGTCTGAATACACGAGCTTTTATTTCTCATAGATGTTGAGCTTCTTTGTGATTTTTATCCTGTTGTTGTTATTAAAGTTTGCTATCTCTGTGTTTCTATTATGTCTAATATCACTGTTCGTCTATAAACTTGTGTGATTCTTGCTTTACCTAGGGTTTTCAATCTATTCTCTACTACATGCCTAAGGTTTTCTCTGATTTTCGTGCTATTCATTGTAAATTTGATTACTTGTTGATTTTNCCTAATTTTCCCTAAATTTTGAGTCCTTCAGTGGCTAACATGTTCGTCTGAATACACGAGCTTTTATTTCTCATAGATGTTGAGCTTCTTTGTGATTTTTATCCTGTTGTTGTTATTAAAGTTTGCTATCTCTGTGTTTCTATTATGTCTAATATCACTGTTCGTCTATAAACTTGTGTGATTCTTGCTTTACCTAGGGTTTTCAATCTATTCTCTACTACATGCCTAAGGTTTTCTCTGATTTTCGTGCTATTCATTGTAAATTTGATTACTTGTTGATTTTTGTTGATCTGTGATATCTTTTCTCAAAAAAAAAAAACTGTAACTAATACTTGTTTTCCTTAGAACCTTTTACTGATTTTGAATTATTTCCTTACATGTGTGACACTTTCCTTAATTAAAACCGAGTCCCATATGATTTTAATCCTATACGTGATTCCTGTGATTTATTTTCAGAATCAAATTGTATTCTACCATATTTACGTGCCTAAATATGTTTTCAAATATTTGACATATACTTTCCTTACTCGGAGCATTCTGTATTCAACCCTTATTACATGCCACATGCTTTAATTATGGTAAAGTTAGTCCTGTAATTGCTGCCTTTCCTTACTTCATACAACTTGTATCCGTTTGGGTCCTGACTCCCTAATTAAAGGGAGTCCGGACACTGATGTGATTATAATTGGTACATAATTCCATAATTTACTGCTGAACTATGATTCTTGCCTTATTTGCTACATAGTTTCAAACTATATATACTTCTAGTCTTTCAATAACAAAAGGGGAACAAAGATACTATTTTAAACTCTCTCCTGCACACACACATACACTCTCTTGCTGTTTACTTGCAACTCAGTCGGCTGCAAGCCAAGACAGTGTCTATTGTGTTATTGCTCTGCTTTTCTCCTGTTCTGTTGCATCTACACACTACTACTCTGTTGTTCTTCACATTACTTCTCTTCATTCTGCATTCAGTCTTTCATTCAAAACTGGTATGTTTTCCAGTTTAAGTTTATAGCACCCAAAACAAT
This sequence comes from Nicotiana knightiana, assembly GCA_005239525.1. Lineage (NCBI taxonomy): Eukaryota > Viridiplantae > Streptophyta > Magnoliopsida > Solanales > Solanaceae > Nicotiana > Nicotiana knightiana. The sequence continues at coordinate 71,592 of ML424277.1, read as the reverse complement.
ATGTTTCTGTTTGTATTACGATTCCTTTTGTTCCTCTTATGCTTCTATTTGTGGTTCTGCTACTTGCCTCACATTTAGCCTATCTGCTATGCCCATATGATCTTCCTTTCCCTTTAGTTCAACATGTCTATTGCTTTCTCATCTATTTCACTATGATTCTGCCTTACCCCTGACTCCTGACGCTATAAGCATGCATTCCTGATACTTAGTCGCTATGTAATCCTAACACCCTTCAACTTGATGCTATTTGGACTCTTAACATGAACACTTTATGATAGACTATTGTTGTAACTAGTTAAGTCCTGTAAGACTTCTCTGATGTTAACTTGTGTGCAAATCTGCTTCCACTATGTGACTTACTTGTCCCTAGTTCCCCTATGCCTGACTGTGTTTGTTTCCTAAACTGTGTGTGTTTGTCAGTTGCTGATTGTCCTGTTTCTTTTCCCCCCCCAAACTGGTTTTTCATAAGAGCAAACTCTCATGCTGTTATTCAAGGCTTATTCCAAAACATTTATTTCAGAAAACTATTTCCAACTCAACTCTTTTTTAAAAAAAATTATGAGCACATCTCACCACTCCTAGTTTCTAAGTTCAGCCCCCTTCGTGTGAGCACTGCCTTGGGGACCATTTGAGTACCCATTAAACTCTGACACACAAGGCTGGCATCCCCACACTGCACTTACTCATTCCTGGCTAGGGTACCTGGGTGCGAGCACTTCTTGGGATCCTCTGAGGTCCTTAGGAACTCTAACACACCTGGGTTATAAAAGGTCATGGCATATGGCATTGTTGGATCTGAGGATTTGGTCTTATTGTTAGGCCCCCTATAGTGTAACTTCTTAATTTCCTTATTTACTTATGAAATTTGTGCAATGCTGGTCTGTAATAACTAATTGTAAAAACGATCCTGGGGCTGGATAGTGAAATGGGTGGGGTCATGCATGCTTAATATAATTACGAGTAAAAACCATGCTATAGGATTTATTTTGTATATGCGTGCAATAGTCACCATGCTTAGGAATACCTTCCATGCATGCATTAGAGAACATGTTTTAGGACTCTTTATTTCAGCATCTCTGCCATACTCATGCCTCACTTAGAAATCCTGTTCGTAGTTAAATAACTATAAAAATGGTTGTTATGTTACTGCCTCTGCATTTTCACAATTACTACATCTGGAAATCCTGTCTTAGGTTAAATAATAACATCAATTATCGATATTTGCATTAGAAATCATGTGCTAGGTTCAGCAACTTAACTACGCTTCTGTATTTTCTGTTTCGAGTCAAAAGGATGTGTTAATAAGTAAATTCCGCCCTAAAAAATAATAGATTCTGATTTCTGAAAACGTTTTTGTGCATTTAGAAAAGCATGCGTAGGTTTGCATCATTCTACACCCTGTATGCATTTAGATATCCTGTTTTGTAGGACACTACATTCACATTAGTTTTAATACTCACCTCTTTATCACGACTAAGGTTAAAACAGACTCATGATTGTCTAACTACTATGTTCTGAAAAAGCTAAAACAGTGTAATTGGAGCGGTTTAATATGCCTAGGCAACTCTTAGGTATTAAACTTATTAAAACCGGATATCTACCTTCTTTCTGTGTGTTGTTTGGTTAATACTAGGTCAGGATCGATAGTCTGAATCTGGTAGAGATCCTTTTCTCTGAAACTCAGTAAAAACACTGCCTGTATTCTCGCCTAGACATCATGCTTTGGGTCCTGAAGTTAAAGACTTTACTTGTGTTTTAGTCGTGTTATTTATGTGTATAATTTGGGAGGAATATCTGAGCCTCATATCTGCCTCTATATGTTTCCCTGTATTTGCAGTTCTAATTGTTTTGTTTGTCGTTTAGCATTTTGTCCTTTAAACCTAGGGGTTCTGCCTAGTACCTACCCTTTAGGATAGTAGTCCTAACCTCCTCCAGGACTGATAAGATGGGACGGGTTATATCACGCAATAGAATCCGTGACCAACACACGCTTCAATTACCTTCACGGGGTGGGAAGGGTAGAATATGGATATGATGACCGATGCGCTAATACCACGTGTAGCCCCTCTTCGAGGAGTGATTACCGGGTATTGTATTGATGTGATCCATATTATTATAAACCTAAGACACCTTTTATATGCTTAGCTCATAATCTTTTTCAAAAGTCTAACCTCCTTTGCTATATTTTCAAACATCTGCATGTTTAAGACTTAAATCCCCTCTTATTTTGGCCTTTACTTGTTATTTGCTATATGTACAAATTCACGAAACCATTCGGCCGGGAAACCCACGTGTGGATCTTGAGGGGTGCCTAACACCTTCCCCTTAGGATAATTTCAAGCTCTTTCCCAAGTCTCTAGTTAGCAACATAGTTATAATTGAACACCTTAGGTGCCCTAACACACCGTTAAAATCGTTAGGTGGCGACTCTTCAAAATATGCAAACCCCCTTTCCCAAAGGGAATGAGTTGTCCCAACCAATGTCACAAACCCAATCTCAGCGAGGAAGAAGGGAGGCGCGATAGCATGGCGACTCTGCTGGGGATTATAGGCTTTTACCATTTCGAATTGTTTCATGAATTTATGCCTTTATTTTAAACACTTGTACCCTTTCCCATTCCCATTGCATGTAATTAATTGTTTACTTAGAGTATTTATTTTTTCAAAACGTAACTGACATGTCTCTTTGTTTCCTTTTTGTAACTGCTTTAAATTATTATTTCCTTTTTTTACCGCTTTCTTTAACGTGCAAAATACGTGACAACATGTTTTAATTCTATTTGCATAAATCATGCTCAACATTCATACTCCAATCGTGCCAAACAAAATACTATAGCAACGCTTGATGAGTGGTTGCGCCCTTCCTATATTATCACCCTCTAAATTCGAAAGGATTATTAGCGATAAAACCAATCGATCAGCGGTGCAGTCGACGGTTCCATTCCTTTCCCCCTTGAGTTGTCCGCTCAAGAGTACCAGTCTAAAACCCCATAGAAACCTTAATTTGTCGAACTGTTGCATGCATCCTGGTCAAACCTAGTCAAAGCTAAAGTGTTGTCCGCACGATAGCTTTAAGATAGCCTTATCCAAAAGTCCACCGGGTTTCCCTGAACCCAAAGGGACGCCCTCATGTTGTGTGCATTTATTTGGAGAACTAAATGCTTCCTTCTAATTATTGACATTAAATAGTCGAGTCCGGAGGGGGTAAGGGCCTAACCTATTTGTTTTGCAGAAAAAATGAGGCACGAAGTCCCCAGATTCGGCATGGTCTCCAACATCCACCCAAAATTGCTGAGTTGGTGAGAGGATCTACACTCTAGTGACAAAGCTATTGTCAGGAAACACTTGGGGTAATCTACCATCTCTTCTGGAAATCTAGCCTAACAAAATGATAGTAGAGGCTGCTACCCTGTTCTGGGATCGCGAAAGATCTGTTTTCAGCTTTGGGAACATCAAAATGACACCATTGATGGAAGAGATATGAGGGTTAGCTAACCTAGTATGGGAAACTTCGGGGTTGCTGATGCCTGATAACCACACAAGAAGAAGTTTCCTCAAGATGATGGGTCTGAAAAAGGATGCGGAATTGGTATGTATGGAGGATTCTTACATTCCTTTTGATTACCTGTACGAACGGTATGGCTACAGCAAATCATACCGTACCTACCATGACGAATTTGCTATCACCTCTCTGGGACACGTCCATCGCCGAGTGTTCATGTTTATGGTATGCTTTTTGGGATTGGTCGTGTTCCTGATGAAGAAAGAAAGGATCCATACCAGGCTAGCCATGGTAACTAAGACCGTAATGGAAGGGTTAAATGGGAAATATTTCAACATTNAAAATTCTTGGCAGATATGTACCGGGCTTTAGAAAAATGTCAACAAGGAGCAAAACATTTTGAAGGTTGCAATCTGTTACTCCAACTCTGGCTTGTAGATTGATGCGAGGCTAGAATTCATGGTTTAACATGTTATATGCCCTACATTTTATGTGCGTTAATGATAAAAATACACTTTTTATGTGCATAATAGAGTCTATTTTATGTGTAGGTGAATTGGAGATGGAAACCGATCTAAATGGATGCAAATACATTGAAAATACGCTCAAGAGGCGAGGAGGAGTGCACCTGGCGTTAGCCAGGCGTTAGAGTCCAAACGCCAGCCCTTGCCTGGCGTTAGCCAAGCGTTAGAGTCCAAACTCCAGCCCTAGCCTGGCGTTATCCAGGCACCAGGGCCCAAACACCAGGCCCCTATTTCGATCAATTCTGAGTTTTGACGAGTTTAAGTGTTTCCCGGTTGGAATAGAA
>ML424277.1:37184-51061 GCA_005239525.1 Nicotiana knightiana | reverse complement strand
CATTGGTTCCAAAAGAGGGGAAAACAAAGAAATATAAACAAGGCTTCAAAGGGCTAACTAGGGTTAAACAGTGTTTGGGTAGCGAGAATGATAGCCTTTCGTCATCCCAACCTGAGAATGCTAAGTGTAAAAACGCCCCCACAGAGGCATGTCAGACATAGTATCTCTTGACCGCATCTGCATTGACAGATATGTCAGTCACTTTCCTTCAATATTTGCCAAGTGTAGAGCTCCTTTTGAAAATATTTTCTTGACGAGGTAAGGACCTTGCCAATTCAGGGCAAACTTTCCTTTTGCTTCTTCCTGGTGCGGAAAGATACGTTTTAAAACAAGTTGTCCCACCTCAAATTGTCTTTGGCGCACTTTTTTATTGTAAGCACGTGCCATTATTTGTTAGTATAACTGACTAAAACAAACTGCCGCCAAACGCTTTTCATCAATTAAATTCAACTGTTCCAATTGGTACTTGACCCATTCAGTGTCTTCCATTCCTGCTTCAACAATGATTCGAAGAGAGGGAATCTCAACTTCCGAAGGTATGACCGCTTCAGTTCCATAAANTTGACCCATTCAGTGTCCTCAATTCCTGCTTCGACAATGATTCGGAGAGAGGGAATCTCAACTTCCGCAGGTATGACTGCTTCAGTGCCATAAACCAGCTAAGTAAGGCGTTGCACCAACTGATGTACGGACAGTTGTCCGGTATCCCAAAAGAGCAAAAGGAGTTTCTCATACCATTGTCTAAACCCTTGGACCATCTTCCTAAGAATCTTCTTGATGTTCTTGTTTGCAGCTTCAACAGCTCCATTAGCTTTGGGCCGGTAAGGAGTAGAATTGCGATGCTCCATTTTAAATTGTTCGCATACCTCCTTCATCAGATGACTATTCAAATTAGCAGCATTATCTGTAATAATGGTTTTTGGAATACCGAAACGACAGACGATGTTGGAGTGAACAAAGTTTACTACTTCTTTCTTGGTAACCGCTTTCAATGTAATATCTTCCACCCATTTGGTGAAGTAATCAGTTGAAACCAAGATGAATCTGTGCCCATTTGAAACTTTTGGCTCAATTGGGCCGATGACGTCCATTCCCCAAGCAACAAAAGGCCAAGGAGCCGACATAGTATATAATTCTAAAGGAGGCGAGTGAATCAAATCGTTGTGAATCTGACACTGGTGGCACTTGCGGACAAAACGAAAGCAATCTCGCTCCATAGTAAGCCAATAATATCCTGCTCGAAGGATTTTCTTTGCTAGAACATACCCATTCATGTGCGGACCACAAACTCTCGAATGTACCTCATTCATAACCATATCAGCTTCTTTGGTGTCCAACATCTCAAAAAATTCAAATCCGGAGTTCATTTGTATAGGATTTACCCACTAAAAAAGAAACTATTAGAGAGTCGCCTAATAGTTCTCTTTTGATCCCTATTAGCTTGTTTCGGATATTCTCTTGTTTTCATATACTGTTTAATATCACGGTACCATGGTTCACCATCTGGTTCTACCTCAATTGTATTGCAATAACCATGTTGATTCCGAATTTGAATTTCCAATGGGTCAATGTGAGTATTACCCGGATATGGAAGCATTGAGGCCAGGGTGGCTAAGGCATCAGCCAATTCATTGTGAAACCTGGGAATGTACCTGAACTCGATAGACTTGAACCTTTTGCTAAGATTTTCCACACATTGTCTATATGGAATGAGCTTGATATCTCGAGTTTCCCAATCACCTTGAGCCTGCCGAATAAGCAAATCTGAGTCTCCCATCACCAACAGTTCATGCACATTTAGATTTATTGCCATGTTCAGACCCATGATGCAAGCTTCATATTCTGCCGTGTTGTTTGTACAGAAGAAACGAAGTCTCACCGTGACAGGGTAATGTTGCCTAGTAGGTGATATAAGAATTGCTCCAATCCCTACGCCNTAAATTAACCTCTTCATCTGGGAAGTATGTGTTCAATGATTCATACTCATCATCAACCGGGTTTTCTGCCAAATGATTAGCCAAATCTTGTGCCTTCATGGCTGTATGAGTGACATAAACTATATCAAACTCTGTGAGCAAGATTTTCCATTTTGCCAATATGCCTGTTGGCATCGTCTGAAAGATGTACTTCAGGGGATCAATTCGGAATATGAGGTAAGTTGTATAGGCCAAGAGATAATGCCTAAGCTTCTGGGCGACCCAAGTTAAGGCGCAACATGTCCTTTCCAAAAGAGTGTATTTGGCCTCATAAGTGGTGAACTTTTTGCTCAAATAATAGATTGCTTGTTCCTTTTTGCCTGTGGCATCATGTTGACCCAGAACACAACCAAAAGAACTATCCATTACTGACAGATATAAAAACATAGGCCTACCAGGTTCCGGCGGGACCAAAACAGGGGGATTTGACAAATATTCTTTAATCTTATCAAAAGTTTCTTGGCACTCATCTGTCCACTTTATAGCAGCGTTCTTTTTTAACAACTTAAAAATAGGCTCACATGTGGTTGTAAGCTGCACGATGAATCTACGGATGTAGTTCAACCTCCCAAGTAAACTCATGACTTCTTTTTTATTCTTTGGGGCAGGAAGCTCTCGAATGGTCTTTATCTTTGAGGGATATAACTCAATTCCTCTTCGACTAACTATAAAACCCAAACGCTTCCCAGAAGGAACTCCAAATGCACATTTGACCTGATTGAGTTTGAGATTGTACCCTCGTAGCCTTTCAAAGAACTTTTTCAAGTCTTGCACATGGTCATCTTGTGTTCTTGATTTAATGATCACATCATCAACTTACACTTCAATCTCTTTGTGCATCATGTCATGGAATATGGTAGTCATGGCCTTCATGTAAGTTGCCCCTGCATTTTTCAAACCGAATGGCATGACTCTATAACAATATGTTCCCTATGAATTTGTGAAAGCGGTCTTTTCAGCATCTTCCTCATCCATCAGAATTTGGTGATATCCGACATAACAATCCACAAAAGATTGGATCTCATGCTTAGCACAATTGTCAACAAGGATATGAATGTTGGGTAAGGGAAAGTTGTCTTTTGGGCTTGCTTTGTTAAATCCCTATAGTCAACACAAACTCTGATTTTCCCATCCTTCTTTGGCACTGGCACAACATTTGCTAACCATGTGGTATATCTGACGACCCTGATCACATTTGCATTTAGTTGCTTCGTGATTTCTTCTTTAATCTTATCACTCATGTCTGTCTTAAACTTCCTTTGTTTTTGCTGGATTGGTGGAAAATTAGGATATGTGGGAAGCTTATGAACCACTAAATCGGCACTCAAACCCGGCATGTCATCATACGACCAAGCAAATACATCTCTATACTCGAACAAAACTTGAATTATGGCATCTCTTGTCTTTTGTTCAGTATGAATGCTTATTTTTGTTTCTCTGGTTTCTTCAGGACTTCCCAAATTAATTGCCTGAGTTTCATTTAAGTTAAGCTTAGGCTTATTCTCAAATTGATCCAATTCCCTTTTTATTTCCTTTAAAGCCTCATCTTCATCATACTCAACTTCTTGATTCATTATTTCGAGATTAGACAGCTTTTTAAGACCTAGGCATGAATTCCGCGTGCATGTCATGTTTTTAAAGCCAGCATTAACAGAACTGAAAATGATAAGAAATCAAACAAAAATTAGGGGAAAGAAAAGAAAAAATTTTACTATGAAACTGGAACTTCATTTCATTGAATTTGAAAAGATAGAAGGATTAACATCAAAGCAAAGCAATTAAACTAAAATATCTGAATTACAACCCTTAAAATAATCCAGATACAGAAAAAGCAGCAAAACAGACTACCACGACTCCTTCCTGATGGGAAGAGGAGTTGCTTCCCAGTTGTTGAGCGAGGTATCTGGACCAATCAACTGAACACTTGCACAGCTAGGGCCATCACCAACTTGAACCATATTGATCTCATAGAACATATCCTTGAGACTCTGGCAAACTTCATCAATGTCATCATGAGTAGAAGGATTTTGGGCTTCTTCAAGTTGCGTCTTGACAAAAGAGTAGGCAATGTGAGGGATTGGTTTGGACGAATTCCAACCATTCCTTTTGGCGGGCCTTGGCTCTGTCTATGTCAGCTGACGTTGGTTTAAAACCCAAACCAAAGGTAACTTTCTTCAAAAATGGAGCAACATGGTTCACAATTCCATGCAGAGAGGATCTTAATCCTTTTCCTAGTTCATAACCGTTCCTTAACATCAGCGAAGCTACCATCATAGATGTGGCTGACAGATGGGGATGCTGAATTGGTTTTCCTTCTTCCACTTGGTCCACTTCAATCACCTCAAATGCTTGATATATGAGGGATTCACTTCCTTCCTTGGCCTCGATACATGGAATGGACGGGTCTTTATAGACTGATGAGTCGTCTTCCCCATGAACAACATTTTCTTGCCTATCATACTCAAATTTGACCATTTGATGGAGTGGATGGTACAGCTCTAGCCATATGGGGATCCACGGCCTTCCCAGCAGAAAATTATAGGAAGTTTTCATATCCAACACTTGAAAGACAATGTTAAAATCAACTGGGCCGATTGTCATGGTGAGTTCGATTTCCCCAATAGTGTCTCTTCTTGAACCATCAAAAGCTCTGATGCTGACAGTACTAGTTCGGATTCTGTTAGTGTCAATGTTCAGCTCCCGTAGAGTAGAAAGAGGGCATACATCTACACTTGAGCCTCCGTCAATCATGACTCCTTTCACGTAATGCCCTTCACATTTGACCGTAAGATGCAAAGCTCTATTGTGCCCAGCCCCTTCCTCAGGCAAATCATCATCGCTGAAAGAAATCTTATTCACTTCAAAGAATCTTTCAGCCATTTTTTCTAGCTGATTCACCGTTGTCTTTTCTGAGACATATGCTTCGTTCAGAGTTTTGATCAACACACGGCGATGTTCTTCTGAGTGCAAAAGCAGAGATAACAAAGAAATCTGAGCAGGGGTTTTCCTTAGTTGGTCAATGATTGAGTAGTCTTGCATTTTCATCTTCTTAAGGAATTCCTCTGCTTCTTTTTTTGCAACGGGTTCTTTCACTGGCAAGTGACTGGATTGCTTAGCTTTTCTCAATTCCTCTGGTAAATAGCACCTTCCAGAGCGGGTCAAGCCCCCCATTTCATCTGCTTCTTCAACTATCTCTTTTCCTTTGTATGTCATGACAATTTTGTTATAATTCCAGGGTATAGTTTTTGTGTTTATCACTGGGAGTTGTGCAACAGGTCACTGGGAGTTGTGACTATTATAATTCCAGGAAATAGTTTTTGTGTTTGTCACTGGGAGTTGTGCAACAGGTCGGATCACAACTGGCTCTGTTATATTTTTGAAAATATTATTTGGAACGATCTTTTGAATGCCCCCGTGGATGTAAAGTTTTGGCCCCCCGAATTGAACCTCAACCTTTTTTGTGCATCTAGGAACATAGAGAATCATTTTTCCAAAACCTGCCAAGTTCAAACTTGAACTCGCACCTTTCACAATCAACGATGCCAAATGCAGCGGGCTTACTGTCACTTTTGGTTCTTGTGCTATGGTTCCAACAGCCATCTCTGTCTTTCCAGATTGCTTATAATCCCGATCATCACAAATCATCCCAATAAAATGTGTATTATCATGAGTTGGGAGCGGATTGTTTGTGATATTAGGAGTATCCTCATTGTTTGTTACCACAATTGCCTTTGCTTCAATCAAATTTTCAACGACTTTCTTTAATGTCCAACAATTTTTGGTACTATAACCCTGGGTGTTAGAGTGATACTCACATCTTGCAATTGAGTCAAAACCTTCTGAATTTGGATTCATATAACGTGGCATGGCAGGTTCAATCAACTTCAGTTGTATCAACTTTCGAAATAGGCTCGTATACGATTCTCCAATTGGGGTGAACTCTTTCTTTGGCTCCTCCTCTCTCACATATCCTTGTCGGGGACGAGGATTATATGATGCCTGAAAATTTGGGCGAAGTTGACGGGAGCCTTGTGGGATCGGTGCCCGCCATTGCTGGTGATTGGGAGGCCTAGCATAAGCCTGAGCATTAAACACTGTGTATTGTTGTGAAGGAACTGAGTATCGGGGACCCTGAGGTTGATAGTAATGTTGAGGAGGATTGGATTGTCCTTGTTGGAACTGCACATAAGAAGGAATTACCTCTCTTTGAACTCCTCTGAACCCAGATGTCATCATGGATCCTTCCTCTTTCTTTTTTCGGTTTTCGAAACTGCCTGACCCGCTTTGAATTGTTTGTGTGGTCGCCTTAAGGGCTGCCTGACTCAGAATTTTGCCCGATTTCATGCCATTCTCAACTAGTTCACCAATCTTAATCGCCTCAGCGAAAGGTTTACCAATGGCGGCCAACATGTAATGGAGGTAATCAGGATCCTGAGCTTGGAGAAAATAGTCAATCATTTCTGCCTCTTTCATCGGGGGTTTGACCCTAGAAGCCTGATCTCTCCACTTGATTGCATATTCTCTGAAGCTTTCTGTTGATTTCTTCTTTATGTTGACGAGAGAGGAACGGTCTGGCACTATATCAATATTGTACTGAAATTGTTGGACAAAATCTTGAGCCATGTCATTCCACACATGCCAGTGAGGGATGTCTTGATCTATGAACCATTCTGAAGCAATTCCAATAAAACTTTCCCCAAAATAATCCATGAGTAATTCTTCTTTGCCTCCTTCTCCCCTTAATTGGTTACAATACCTCTTCAAATGGGCGATAGGATCACCATGCCCGTTATACTTGTCAAACTTGGGGGTCTTGAAATCGGGTGGCAAATGGACATGGGGAAACATGCATAGATCGTTAAAGGACACACTCTTGTGGCCTCCCAAACCCTGTATGTTTCTCATGGTTTGTTCCAAACTCTTCATCTTTCTAGTCATTTCCTCTTGTTCCGTATTCTTGTCAGGTTTTTCAGTCTCAACTGGGAACATGTTCTGAGGAATATGCTTGTATGAATCTTGAACCTTGAAAGTCAGTTCTGGAGAGTAATGTTGAGCATCATGAGCATTAAATTGTGGATCATTGTTGGACTTTTGAGCAAGAGCTGGTTGAGGAACAGTGAAAGTAGGGACAATGGGTACAGTATGTGGGTCATTTATGAGGGGTGTGGTTGGAGGACGTGGAATGGAAGTACTGGGGATAGTGGGAAGGTTAATGCTCGGACTGAATCCAGGTTGGTACAGTGGGTTACTTGTTAGGCAGATGGGCACTTGATTTGCAACTGACACATTATGAAGATTATCCGAAGTCCCTATGGGTAGTGGAGGCGGTGACTGTCCATTCGCCTAAGCTTGGTACATCTCTGCCAATTGTTGCTTCAACACTCTTACTTCTTCAACCAGTCCCGAACTTTGCTCGACCAATTGTCCATGGATATCACCAGTATCTGACTTATTCTCACTGTTGTTTGCCATGCTACTTTTTCCTTTTGATCTCGTGTTATAAGGATGAGTCACCAGTTTAAACCACAAACCAACCATCTCTGTTTAACTATATCTTTAAATGACAAACAAACGTGTTAGAGTTAGGCGTTTTGCAGATATTAATCACACATTATATGTCCTGCACCTAATACCATTTTCATTTCTAGAATGAGCTTGACAGGCTTCATGCTTCATCCCTGGTTATTAGTTTATTGGTTTATTTTCATCTTGAATTTAGCGTTCTCTTTTCTTTCTCTCTTTTTTATTTATTTATTCCTAAATCTTCTTTTTTTCCCAGATTAATTATGGTTATGATCGCATCCGATGGAGATTGCCTACATATCATGGCGCCGCATGAATCAGACCATTACGTAGTTCAGGAGGGAAATAACAATTTTGATGATTTTTTTTTGTAAAAATAAAACAAACTAAAATATTTTTCAGTCAAATTTGTTTTTATATACCATGAGAGAAAAGGAAATATATACAAACTGACTCTAAAAACATGACTGGAATAAACAAACTTTGATAAAAATAAAGATTTCTAATATAAAATTAAAAATGCGACAAATAAATATGAAACTAAGAACTAATAGACTGCACTAAAAATTCAATATTCAATGGACTTCTTGCTTAAACTGATATCATCAATGATCTGCATCTCTTGGCCTCCACTCTCCCCCCAAAGTCTCGTACAAATTTTGAAACACCGTTGGCAACTGTGGGACGATGACACGTGCCTGTTGACCAACTTACTCATTGCTTAGATGGCGATGATCGTCATGAACATATGTCGTTTTCTCTGCCAATCGAAGTACCTGCTCTCTGGCTTGCCTCATATTCATGTGACAATTCTACAACCATATCTGGGTAGTGTTGAGGGTGTGCCTCATCTGAGCCTCACGTCCCTTATATTCTTCAATGGGACGGTTTAACACACCTCTCTCAATCATCCACTGACGCCGCTCTGCCTCAAAATCTGCGTGCTGATAACCTCTCTTCTGCCTTTTTATTTCTTCCAATTGTGCATAAAGTTGACCCTTTGAGCATATCCAGTGTGCCCTTTCTCTTTCAAACTGTTCTTTCTGCTGATCAAACTCTAGTTGTTGTTGGTGCGCATCCTCTTCGATGATACTCAAGTCTTCTTGCAACTTATTTTTGTTCACCTCAACTCTTCTAACTAAACCAATCGTGTTTTCCAGTTCTTTTTCTAAGCGGTCTGCCTCATTCTTAGCATGCTTTAAATCTTTATCCATGATCCCTAAGGTAGATTTATAATCTTTCTCAATACTTAAACGGATCTGAGCGACTCCGGCTTGTTGCTGGGCTTGTTGTTTGCTATGGTCATCTGAGCATGCTCCAATTCCTCTTTCAGCTTTTCTATAGCTCTTTGATCATTTCTCCTCCTGTTCGACCCCTCGGGCCTATCTCTAAACAATGAAGGATCATGAAACCAAGTAATATACTCAGGGATCACCTCTCCACGATCTCGATCTTCTACCATCTCATTCAACTCTGAGACTTTACTTGCATACCAGATTTTCATAATTTCTTCTTCGTCATGAGGTTGATCTTTACCAAAATCATAACAGAACTTGCTCATATCTCGTACTGGCGGCGCCTCTTGTAGTCGTGCAAACTGGCGCATCACCCGAAGTGGATCATAGGGATGAACACCATTCAATCCTATAAGTAATAAATAAGAATGATATGTAGACTCACAAATGACATCTTTAGAAGAAAACCAATCGTAGTTCCAAGTGATTCGTTTGGCTGACAAAGTAAGAAGCAGCTTTTTCCAGGCATCAATCCCTTCTGGTAAGTCACATTTGTCAATTATTTTCTGGTGATCATAAGTGCGATTGGCCAGAGCTCACTAAAATTAGTGATAGTAGGATGATGATAAAAATGCTCCAAAAACCACATCTGTAACAAAATGTTGCATCCATCAAAGTTTTGTGCGCTTAATTTACATCTAGTTAAAGCACAAAAAATGGAAGAAAGAATCATAGGGACCAAATTATAATCATCCCCTTTTGAGGTCAGAGCCTCAACTACACCTGCCAAGCGGATGTGCGTCCTTCACTTTCCGGGAAAACTACACGCCCCAAAAAATCAACCATAAATGCAAACCTCCTGTGTATCTTTCATATTTCCTTGTCTTCCTTTGATTTTAATTTTCCCACATTCCTTTCAAAATTGCATTCTAGGCCGTACATGCGAAACAAAAATCCCAACTTAACCCACTTGCCTCCTAAACCTTCATACTCTCCGTAATTTATGTTCAGGAGATTCAGAAACTTACCCTCATTCATATTTTTTGGTACGATGGGACTTTGGCGGCGAATATTGCGGCCCCACCCCTGGAAATGGGCGATTTCCTCCAAGGTCGGAGTCATTTCACAGTCAGTAAAATGGAACACATTATTTTCAGGATCCAAGTGCGGAATCAAAGCTTCGATCTCATCCCTCCTAGGCTTGATCGTCATCATGTGAACCAAATGACCCAAATACTTCTTTATCTAGTTTCGCTCATATTCCTTAAAATCTCTCCACCAATCCCACAGAAATTGTGGTATCTGATCAACAATAAGAAAATTCGGTATTCCTTCTGACATGTGCCTCTTTTCAGATTTACCTCTTTCACCACTCATGGTGTACCTATTTATCCAGACATGGGATTAGTTTTTAATCAAATATATTATTGACACGAAAAATCCGATTTCTCGGATTTTGACTCTATAAAAAATAACAACAAAAACCAAACTGTGCGACTAAAAAAAAATTGGTTAAATTAGTAAAATAATTAGGAGAAAGAAAAGAAGGCTCAAAATGACTAATTTTTTTTTTTTTGTAAAAATAAGTGAACATAAAAAACTGGCCTCTTTTGTTAAAATGACCATTTTACATTTTCGAGGAAGGTTTTAAGGCTACTTCGACTAAAGGACCGAGCACATAGGCAAAACTGGTCGAAAGAGAAAAAACTAACAAAGCGACTATATTATTATTTTTGCTTTTTGACTAGAGAGAAAAATAATAATAATAATAATAATAATAATAATAATAATAATAGTCCATATACACTCTTTTTTTTTATATATTTGTATATATATTTATTTTATTTTATTTTTTTAAAAATGGGGTTGAGCCTGATGAAGGTTGCCTACGTATCTCACATCCGGTGAGAATCAAACCCGCGTAGTTCGGTTTAAATAAATAATAAAAAGAAAAAAAAATATTTTGAAAATTGTGATTTACACATTAGAACCCTTCAAATTTTATTTTATTTTATTTTATTTTATTAAAAACGGGCACTTTATGAAAACTTGGGGGATATTTTCTCTTTCCCTCTCCTCTGTTCAATCAATCTATCCTAAAGCAGGTCAACATTTAAGTAAAGCCTACCAAATAATGTTACATGTAGCATAGAAAAATGAACATGCTGGTCTGAAAAATTGGTACCTGTCCTAGACGGGCCCGGGCCCTGTGCCGAGTCCCGCTAAGTCCAATGCACATGATGCAAATAAAGCGTAGCCTACTAGGGATATTCATTGCTTGTGGCTTGTTCTTTTAAGTTTTCAAATCCTAAAGTAGATGGTATCTAGACCTGGCTTATCCGCGCGGACAACCCGAGCCGAGAAGCGTCAAGCGTCACCAGTAGTAGAACAACACTGGCTAGCTAACGGCTCTCCCACCTAAACATGTAAATCCTTCACCAGAAGCTGGTAGGCTAACTGGCTTTATTGCAAGACAGAAATTTTGTGATACTGGTAGGCATACACAACATAACTACCTATCAGAGGACTCAGAGGTTTGCAAGAGAGGATACAATTTATATCACAGTTCAAACAAATATTAAAGCGGTAAATAAGCGACAAATAGTACATTAGGGTCCCAAAACACAATAATATCCAAAACATGATAAAAGCCAAACAATAATCAATATACAAAGCTTGAGGTTGAGTTACAAAGCTCGAGGGGTATTGTCACACCTCTTTTTTGCCGCACAACCTTATTACGAGGTTGAGTTAGAAGAGTTTTTTCAAATTAAAGTGACGTTTTGAAAAGGAATTATTTATTATTTAGAGTCGCCACTTGAAATTGAGTTTTAGTGTTCCAAGTCACCTTCTATTGAATCCCTTATCAAAAGGAATATTTGACTCCTAATTTATGGTCTACGAAATAAAAGATTGAGTAAGGAATTCTGTTGACCAAGGGGAAGGTGTAAGGAACCCCTCGAGTCCCGTGGTTCTAGCACGGTCGCTTTATTGACTAATGTAAGGCTTAAATTAATTTTCAGCTATTCTTGTATTTTATTGATTATGGCTTATTTATTACCGCTTAATTAATTATTATATTTTATTAATTGTATTCACCAAGATGCAGTACGCACACAAGGTATTCTTCTTTGAAATTAAATATTAAACCAAGGTACGAAATGTACACATGGTTATAACATAATTATTTTAAATCTAAAGGCATCGAGACGTGGAATGCGTACATGATCCTTTTATTATTTAGGCATATCAATCCAAGGTTCGGGTATGAACACATGGGCTAATATTTAAAGTGTGTCTAAAATTTTTCTAGTGTATTCATGATTTGTATTTTTTTCTAAGTTTGAGATTATTTTGAGGCCATAATTTATGGATTTAAGGTTATGGAAGGAATATGAAATCTTTTTGCTAAATTATTTATAAGGTCAATTGTACCACTAAGTTATAAAACAAAATAAAATTATGACTAACTTGTCCCTAGCGAATTTGGCGGATTAAAAGAGAACGGAGACAATATAACAAAAGCAATAAAAATATTTTATTCCCAACTCTCATCTCAGTCACATCCAAATAATGTTTCATATCTATTTATCAATAAAGCTAATAGGCCGCTTAAAAACGAGCAAGGTTCCATAACACAAAATGAGATACAATAACAAACACCTAGATACATAGAAAATGGCTAATAACAGGTAGATCAATAACACAAAGCGAGATGCAATAAAGTGAGATAGAAGTGAACTTTATACATACTACATAGTGACTTTTATTTCCTTAAATTGTCTTCAAAGCTACAGTCTAACTAAACAAGTGGATCTAAATACACAAAAAAAATTATTCTTGACTTTGCGCTACACTAAACTGGACAGTGTGCCAAACTCAATTCACCCAACTTTTATATATGTTTACCTAATGGCCATTCCTCCTAAAATTTTTTACTCAAATATCGACTTAGGTCGTAGGGATTTAGAGCCTCATAAACAAGCTTAAAAATATTATCATTTTCATCTTGAACAAAATTAACCAAGCCGAGTTTACTTAGTGAGCACATATCTATACGATGTGATTATTTATTTAAGACTAAGATGAGGTGAAATATATAGTAAAGAACAACCTAACAAAGTATAATTACCTCAAGCAAACAAAAAGTTGATAGACATGATGTACTGCACTTGGTCAAGAATTTAGTAATATCTAATACTTAAACTGCTAAAAACAAAACTAACGAACCTAACAAATGAGATAAGAATTGCAAAACTAGGATCTTTAAATAATTCACAAAATATGACTAAAGGAAGACTACAACTCCCAGTATATTGATTCATATGAGAAAACCCAGAAAGTAACTTAGGAAATTTTTACATATTATTATTATCTATGTTAGTCTATTCTATTGAATCATCTGATTCCCTCGTATATTATGAATAGAAATACACACATCTAAATACCTTAGATATTCTTTGAATTAATTTAGTGAAACATATCAAATCAAAAGGATACTTCACAACAAATCATTCCAGGACGAACAAGAGATGCTCAAAACAATTATATGATTAATCATCATAAAGTATTATTAGCAAAAGGGAAGTGGGGAAGAACAGACCTTAAGGAGATTTTAACAAAATCACAGCTACAATCTACTGATTTCCAAAGCTAGCAATACTAACTTTTCTAGAACCACGAACTCGGAACAGGTGAACGAAATCTCGAACTCCGGCTTCGAACTCAATATCGTATGTAAACAGTTTTTCCAGGTGAATTTTTTACTCTAAAAGAACAGTGCCTTTTTTTTCTTAGTTGCTGAAATTTTTTATAATCAGATTTTTTTTCTCCCCCCCCCCCCTTTTTGTTTGTTTGTGACTTATATATAATATGTATGTGTTGATGGAAAAGGAGAAAGGGGAAGTGGGGGATAGTGAGACGTGAAGGAGTTTTTGAAGAGATGTGAAGGAGTGGGGGTGAGGCATGAGTGAAGCGGGGAAGTTGGGTGTTATTAGTTTTTTTAGTATTATATATATATATATATATATATATATATATTTAAACATAGGAACAAATCTTATATTCTAAGATTGTGAATATTTTTTGTAGTTTTTAATTTTCTTAAATAAAACCTATTAAGAGTAAGATAAAAATTATAATT
>ML424277.1:0-36644 GCA_005239525.1 Nicotiana knightiana | reverse complement strand
TATATATATATATATATATATATAAAACCTACTTTTAGATTTAAAGAAAACTATATAAATAACAAAACTCAATATTTACACTATAGTTTAAATTATATTAAGAAAAATACTATTATAACTTTCATTTAAATTAGAAGAAACCAAGTGTGTGTGTGTGTGTATATATATATATATATATATATATATATAAATTCTCTTCTATTTAAACATAGTAACAAATCTTATATTCTAAGATTGTGAATATTTTTTGTAGTTTTTAATTTTCTTAAATAAAACCTATTAAGAGTAAGATAAAAATTATAAGTATTAAGATTAGACCTAAAAGAAATCTTTACACCAAAATAGTATAGAATTTGGGTGTGGTAAAAAATTAGTTGTTCACAGGGATATTTAGCCAGAACTTATCTGCTGCTAGGACTTCGCGAGCTGGGAAAGCTGCTAGAAGAAAGCAGGAATGCCGAATCTGGGGAAGGTCCTTCTGGGACCAAGTAGATAGGAATGCCTTTATTTTTCCAACAATGTAATAAGGCCAATGGCCATTAGTGATTTTATTTTCGTCTGTCGTTTCGGGATTCGTCTATTTTATTATCAATAAAATGAGGCATTTAGCATTTTAAGTTCTCCAAATCAATTTGTCGCTAGACCTACCTCAGGCGCAAAGAGGTCCCCAACTTAGGACACGCTTTCATTTCTGCATTATGTGTTTAAATATTGCAATACTCTTTTCATAGTCCTCACTGACTTGGTTACCTTTTGTTTTTATATTTTCTTACTCCCCTCCCTAAAGGTTAGTTCGTACATTCTGGCATCATCAGCCTATCGCACCAGATCCAAGGGCCCTCCACCTACTCCTCCCCCTAGTCCTCCTAAGGGCAAAGACAAAGGCAAATGTAAGATGGAAGAATCCAGCGTCATCAGAAAGGAGAATGTGATTGAACGTATAGAGGCCAATGATGGTCGAGGTATTCAGGTCCTGCATGAGAACATGTCGCCACTTGAACAAAAATTGCTGAAGTTTCAGGAAGAACTAGATCAAGTCCGGAATCTGGCCAGCTTGTCGTTTTCCCTCAACGTCCCTGACGTCAACCTTCCAAATGCTCAAAACCCCGCACCTCCACAAAATATCCCAAGACAGCAAAACCATCACACAACCCCCATAGAACCAAACTCTCCCGACACAGTACAATGCTTGCCACACCTCAAATAACACCCCACTGCTCATCCTAGAACCTCAAAACCCCATAAGGGACCATTTCCACACCTATAACAATCCTATCTATGTGGAAACCATGACTCATTCCACTCCGCCTATCCTACAGGCGTCCGAGTCTGAAGAAAAGGATTTACTTATCAGGAAACTAGCCGAAGAGCTTAAGAAACTAACCAGCCGAGTCTAGGGTGTTGAAGGGACCAAAGGGATTGAAGGGTTGAATTATGAATACCTTTGTACCCAACCTGATGTCGAACTACCCAAGGGGTACAAACCTCCAAAGTTTGAAATATTTGACGGTACTGGTGATCCGAGAGTCCATATGAGGACCTATTGCGACGAATTGGTCGGCGTGGGAAAGGATGAAAGAATCTGCATGAAGCTGTTCATGAGGAGTTTGAAAGGAAATGTATTGTCTTGGTACATCAGCCAAGACCCCAAGAAATGGTCAAACTGGGTAAGCTTGGCGTCTGATTTCATGGACAAGTTTAGATTCAACACAGAGAATGCACCAGATGTGTTCTACATTCAAAATTGGAAGAAGAAGCTTACAGAAACCTTTCGCGAGTATGCTACTCGCTGGAGGTCCGAAGCCGCTAAAGTCAGACCTTCTCTAGAGGAAGAACAGATGAACAAGTTCTTTGTCTGGGATCAGGACCCACAGTATTATGAATGGTTAATGATGGTTGAGGGCCGCAAGTTCTCTGACATCATCAAATTGGGAGAGCAGATTGAAGAAGGTATTAAAAACGGTATGGTTACAAATTTTGAAGCCTTTCAAGCCACTAACAAGGCTCTATAGTCCGGTGGTGTGTCTAGGAAGAGAGATGTGGGAGCTGTAATGGTTGCACAAAGGACCAAGTCCCCACTCAAGTACCAAACCTATCCGACACCTCCAATTCCATATCATCCCTCACCAAATTACCAAGCTCCATCGCTAAATTACCAAACTCCACCACCTTCCTACCAAACTCCACCACCCACATATCAACCTGCTTCTCCCAAATATCCACAACCTGCTCCTGCCTACCACACTTATAATTCCCATCCATCTCATTACCAATCCCCTCCTGCACGCCAAAACTTCCCTAGACCTCGTCCCAACTTTGATCGCCGTCCTACAAAGCAATATACCGCCATAGCCGAGCCCATTGACCAGCTATATGAAAAACTCAAAGCTACTGGTATGTTACTCCCATCTCTGCTGCCACCCCTGAGAATCCCTCTCAGTGGGTTAACCCAAACAAATCCTGTGCATACCATTCCGGCATGAAAGGACACACCATCGAAGAATGCCTTTCTCTAAAGGAAAAAATACAGGCTCTCATTGACAATAAGATTATTGTGGCAAAAGACCCCGCTCCAAAAGCTTGCGACAATCCTCTGCCAGACCATAAGGGTAAAGGTATCCATATGATTGAAATAGAAGATGATTGGGATCTCGAGGGGTCAATCGGGTTGATCGCAGAAGGCGATGACCCAAAGAAATCCGCAGTCACTCTCAAACCGATCATAGTCCAGATTCAGCCACTTGAGGCCGCTGAGGTGAATATGTCTATACAATTTGAGTTTGAAGCAGCGTCACCGGCAAAGTCACTAGTGCCAATTGAAGTTGAGTTTGTATCTCCAGAAAATACACCAGCTTCGTTCGAGGTCGCAATCTTGCCACCCGGAACACACATTCCGTTTGAAGTAAAGATGGTTGCACCAATTCCGGTGGCAATGTCAACTACGCCTCCCCTTATCGAAACAGGCCCCGATGACCTTTGGAGAAAGATACAAGCTAAGGAGTATTCAGCCATCGACCAGCTAAATAAGACACCGACACAAATATCCATCCTCTCTCTGCTGCAGAATTCCGAAACACACAGAAATGCTTTGTTGAAAGTGTTGAGTGAAGCGTATATGCCGAACAACATCACTAGTGGGGAAATGGCCAATATGGTAGGCCAGGTACTGGAGAGTCATAAAATCACTTTTCATGAGGATAAGTTACCACCTGAAGGATTGGGGCACAATAAAGCACTGCACATCAACGTACAGTGCGAAGATCATTTCATCACAAGAATCCTGATCGATGGAGGTTCCAGTCTTAACATCTGTCCACTGATAACACTCAAGAAATTGGGTAAAGGGCTACATGAGATAAAGGATGGGGCGATAAATGTGAAATATTTTGACGGTTATCATAGGTCCACCATGGGGGAGATCAGTCTATGTCTACAGATGGGACTAACTTGGTTCGAAGTGGATTTCCAGGTGATAGATGTTCCGGCATCCTACAACCTGTTGTTGGGACGACCCTGGATTCATGCTGCTGGGGCCATAGCATCAACACTACATCAGGCGGTAAAGTTCGAGTGGAACCACCAAGAGGTGATTATTTATGGTGACGGTAGCAACCCCATTTATAGCCGTCAAACTATTCCGATGATTGACGGGAAAAGGAAGATAGCTGGAGGAACTTACCACCATATTGAACGAGTCAATGCCATCGAAAAGGATAAATGGTGAGATAAAAAGATTGAGAGCATCTTGAAATGGAGAGGATATGAGCCAGGCAAAGGGCTCGGTAAAAACCTCCAAGGGATCACGAAGCCCATAAAGCTCAAAGAACATGGCACCACTTTCGGTTTGGGGTATAAGTACACCTGGCAGGAATTCAACGACTGGTCGCCACCTTAGCGTAGTCCCTATTACCCTTTGGATCAGCCGATACCTCATCTTGAGCAGACTTTCAAGCAAGCTGACACTATCTACGATTCAGATGAAGAAGAAGCACTTGCAGCAATAAGGAACTTGTTTCTACAGAATGATGATATGGATTGCTGTGTTGTCCTCGAGGGGGAGGGGGAGGTGGAGGAAGGCCCTTCCATACAGACTGTAATCAAGGGAGCATATCTCAAGAACTGGTCTATCAAGACAACCAAAGCCCGACGAGCCTCGGGGTAGCAAGGCTAAAACAAGCATTATTTACTATTTTATTTACTAAATGATTTTCCTGCATTTGTTTTTAATTTCTGCAATAAAGATCTTCAATGTTCAAAACAGCTATTCAATCTATCAGAGCATCTTCTAAATTTCTCTTACGAATCTGATATTTATTGCTATTATTTTTTCTCATTACTTTATTTATACAACATTACTATTACTTGTCTCTATGAACCGATGAATGTGACATGCAATAAGACAACGCAGCAAACGGACATTGGTTCAGATGAAGACGACATACCTAACGAGATTGTCAAGGAAGTTGAGAACTTTGAGAACAGACCTAAGTCTAACGCGGACGAGACTGAAAGCATCAACCTGGGAGATTCAGAAAACATCAACAAGATACTAAGAAAGATGATAGAAAGGCACAAATAGTGGCACGAGAAGTTATCATTTGCCTTATTGGGATATCGCACCACAGTTCGCACCTCAACAGGGGCAACTCCCTGTATGCTAGTTTATGGTACAAAAGTTGTAATTCCTGCCGAAGTGGAGATCCCATCTCTGAGAATTATACAGGAAGCTGAGCTCAACGATGCAGAGTGGGTAAGAAGCCGTTATGAGAAACTAGCCCTCATAGACGGGAAAAGAATGAATGCAGTATGTCATGGTCAACTCTATCAGAACAGAATGGCTAGAGCCTTCAACAAGAAAGTCAAGCCGAGACGATTCACACCAGGGCAACTGGTGTTAAAGAAAATATTTCCGCATCAAGATGAAGCCAAGGGGAAGTTCTCTCCTAACTAGCAAGGTCCGTACATGGTTCATAGAGTACTGACATGTGGAGCACTTATACTCAGATAAATGGATGGAGAAGTCTGGCCCAAGCCAATCAATTCAGATGCAGTCAAGCGCTGCTATGTGTAATCTGTATGCTTTCTCAGTGATGTAATTTGAACTACGCCTGACCTGATTCCCGTTTAAGAGGGGATACGTAGGCAGCCCCATGGGTTCGGTCACAATTCAATAAAAATCTATTTTTCCCTGCAATTGGAAACTGGGGCAGAATTTTGAGGAGGACCCTCAAAATTCTGAAGCAAGTTCAGCCAATCGCTGCACGAGCACCAGTCAGAGGCGTCCACCTAGCAAACTGGGGCAGAATATTGAGGAGGACCCTCAAAATTTCGTAGCAGGAGAGGTTGCAATGTCTCGAGCCGTGTCATGTCGTCGGTTCATCTAAAACTATTTTAGATTATATATTATACTTTTACAAAATCATGCATTTTATTTTTCTGAAGCAGCTTGTTTAGCGAACGCTACCCCAATGATACAGGCATTATCATCATGACCAAGCAAACGAGCCAAGCAGAGCCAGCAGGAATGCGAACTAACCTTCCCCTTTTACAAAACTCACGATCTTTCTTTGGATGCAGGCACAAAATTGCAAAAGCCCCAAAAAATATTATCTGCTCAAAGGGCAGACATCATTCCTCAAACTCGTCGCGCATGCCAACATTTATTATCAGCACAAACACAAACGATGCTTCATTATCACAATGTTCTACCACAATTAACGCCAGCTAAGAATTTCTGTCGTCCTTCCTTGCATATTGCATAAGGCTACCTTTCTACCTTCCGAGACTTAATGTCGTCTCCATCTGCATTCGCATCTTGCATAAGGATACCTTTCTTCCTTCCAAGACTAAACACCGTCTCCATCTGCATTTTCATCTTGCATAAGGCTACCTTTCTGCCTTCCGAGACTAAACGCTGTCTCCATCTGAATTCGCATCTTGCATAAGGTTACCTTTCTGCCTTCCGAGACTAAACGCTGTCTCCATCTGCATCTACATTCGTAATCGTGCATAAGGCTACCCTTCTGCCTTCCGAGACTAAACTCTGTCTCCACCTGCATTTTTGCATTGCACAAGGCTACCTTTCTGCCCTTTTTAATTCACAAGACTAAGCTCTGTCTTGTCAGCATCATACTATTGCATTTTTCATGGGCTGAAATATCGCCAACCTATCCAAAGGCGTCATCGTTCAGAGGAACCATCTTCATGGCCCTAGAACATCATTTCATGGCCCCCAGATCCTTTTTTATCAATTTTCATATCATTATTCAAAGGCATCATGGTTCGGAGGCACCATCCTCATGGCCCGAGAACATTATTTCATAGCCTACGAATCCCGCATCAAGCGATTCATGGCCCAGGACATCATGGTCTAAGGACGTCATCCTCAACCGTCCAAACACAACATTCATAGTCCAATGGGAATCTACATCATGTTTAAATTACGCACAATCTATGCTTGTTAATCATTTGCAGGAAATTCGAATAGAAACAATCAACCAGGCAGGAGCAGACCGCTCCAGTTCTCCTAACTACCTCGTAAGCCGTTTTGTTCACATTATCTTGCACCTTGCGTCCGCCCTTATAAAACTTCACCGGTACACTTCACCGGTGACTCCTGAACTACATACATCCTGATTCCTGTAAAACCGGGGATATGTAGGCATCTCAGAAGCCAAGGTGCGGCCTAAATCTTTCATACTATTTTTCACTCGGTCAAAATTAGCCATCATATCTTTACCCGAGAACTTTTTCATCTTTTCCGGGTAAAGAAGGGCTTATGTTGATACCCAATTTTTCCTCAAAATTATTTTAAACTTGCATATATACCTTCAAAATCAGTTTTTATAACAATTGGTATTATTTTATATTTTCCCCACATTTTTATGAATTTATTTTAATTTATCCAGTGGTTTTACCTCTAATAATTGATTATAAATTGTATTACAAATGGTTTCAAAAATATTTCGTGATTTTATATATCATTTTGGTCCTATTAAGACCAAATTTATTTCACAAATTAGCCAAATTGGCACCATTTGACTATAATTGCAATGACTTTGCAATTATAGCCTAATTACTTATTTCTATGCTATTTTTTACTCAATAATTAGTCACTTATATTTTAAATACTAATTAATCATGTTAGTTCAGTCTATGTAGCCTCAATTGCATTTTTATAATTATTAGCCATTTTTATAAAATATTTATCTACTTTTAATTGGGTATTTAACATTTAGCCATTCTTATCTAAATTTCAACCATTTTTTACCAAAACCTTAACCAACCCAACGACCCAGCCCAGTCCCTTAAATCCTACCCGGCCCAACCCCATATGTGATCTGAGCCGTTGACCATATGAGATCAACGGTCCAGAACCAACTTACCATAATTAATTCAATTACACCCCCAACCGGCCTCTCATCTTCCCAAGGCTCGTTCTCTTTCTATCTCTCTCTGTTACTCTCTTGCTCGCTCTAGAAGCTTCCTTGGCTTCTCCCCTCCGATGGGGTCTGTCCATCTTCTCCGATTAGTTCTCACCGGAAACCTTGGTTCTTCATCATCTCCTGGTCATCTACTTACCTCTCACCGGTCCAGTGATACCCTGGGGTCCTCAGGAGAACTTGGAGCGGTTCTCTTTCCTCCCATCGTCCCATGCCACTTTTCGGCTTCCCCGGCCGTTTGGGTAAGTTTACGACCTGTCCGGCTTAAGTCGGTGCGTCTTTGAGGTTCTTCCTACTTCTCTGGGTTCCACGAAACCCTAACCCTATGTCTTTCGATTTATTCTAGATCTAATTTAGATCTACAGTATTATGAAGCTTCTTTCTATGTTTTCTCTTAAAAAACCTCATCTTTAAACGTTCTTTCAATTTTAAAAAAAAAACTAGGGTTTCATAAACCCCTTCAAAAATGATTTTTTTCTTCTATTTTTAGTATTATTTTATGTTTCTTTCTGTGATTTAACGATTGATTCAAGATGCCTCTAATTTTTTACTTGCTCTACTGGAAACCCTAATTTCCCTAAATTTTGAGTGCTTCAGTGACTAACATGTTCGTCTGAATACACGAGATTTTATTTCTCATAGATGTTGAGCTTCTCTGTGATTTTTATCCTGTTGTTGTTATTAAGGTTTACTATCTCTGTGTTTCTATTATGTCTAACATCACTGTTCGTCTATAAACTTGTGTGATTCTTGCTTTACCTAGGGTTTTCAATCTATTCTCTACTACCTGCCTAAGGTTTTCTCTGATTTTCGTGTTATTCATTGTAAATTTGATTACTTGTTGATTTTTGTTGATCTGTGATATCTTTTCTCAAAAAAAAAAAAACTGTAACTCATATGTGTTTTCCTCAGAACCTTTTACTGATTTTGAATTATTTCCTTACATGTGTGACACTTTCCTTAATTAAAACTGAGTCCCATATGATTTTAGTCCTATACGTGATTCCTGTGATCTATTTTCAGAATCAAATTGTATTCTACCATATTTACGTGCCTAAATATGTTTTCAAATATTTGACATATACTTTCCTTACTCGGAGCATTTTGTATTCAGCGCTTATTACATTCCACATGCTTTAATTATGGCAATGTTAGTCCTGTAATTGCTCCCTTTCCTTACTTTATACAACTTGTATCCGTTTGAGTCCTGACTCCCTAATTAAATGGGAGTCCGGATACTGATGTGATTATAATTGGTACATAATTCCATAATTTACTGCTGAACTATGATTCTTGCCTTATTTTCTACATAGTTTCAAACTATATATACTTCTAGTCTTTCAATAACAAAAGGGGAATAAAGATATTATTTTAAAATCTCTCCTGCACACACACATACACTCTCTTGCTTCTCTTGCTGTTTACTTGCAACTCAGTCGGCTGCAAGCCAAGACTGAGTGATTTTATTGTGTTATTGCTCTGCTTCTCTCCTTTTCTGTTGCATTTACACACTACTACTCTGTTGTTCTTCACATTACTGCTCTTCATTCTGCATTCAGTCTTTCATTCAAAACTGGTATGTTTTCCAGTTTATGTTTATAGCACCCAAAACAATATGTTTCTGTTTGTATTACGATTCCTTTTTTTTCTCTTATGCTTCTATTTGTGGTTCGGCTTCTTGCCTCGCATTTATCCTATCTACTATGCCCATATGATCTCCCTTTCCATTTAGTTCATCATGTCTATTGCTTTCTCATCTGTTTCACTATGATTTTGCCTTACCCCTGACTCCTGACGCTATAAGCATGCATTTCTAATACTTAGTCGCTATGTAATCCTAACACCCTTCAATTTGATTCTATTTGGGCTCTTAGCATGAACACTTTGTGATAGACTATTGTTGTAACTAGTTAAGTCCTGTAAGACTTCTCTGATGTTAACTTGTGTGCAAATCTGCTTCCACTATGTGACTTACTTGTCCCCAGTTCCCCTATCCCTGACTGTGTTTGTTTCCTAAACTGTGTGTGTTTGTTAGTTGCTAATTGTCCTGTTTCTTTTCCCCCTCAAACTGGTTTTTCATAAGAGCAAACTCTCATGCTGTTATTCAAGGCTTATTTCAAAACATTTATTTCAGAAAACTATTTCCAACTCAACTCTTTTAAAAAAAAACTATGAGCACATCTCACCACTCCTAGTTTCTAAGTTCAGCCCCCTTCGTGTGAGCACTGCCTTGGGGACCATTTGAGTACCCATTGAACTCTGACACACAAGGCTGGCATCCCCACACTGCACTTACTCATTCCTGGCTAGGGTACCTGGGTGCGAGCACTGCCTGGGATCCTCTGAGGTCCTTAGGAACTCTAACACACCTGGGTTATAAAAGGTCATGGCATATGGCATTGTTGGATCTGAGGATTTGGGCTTATTTTTAGGCTCCCTATAGTGTAACTTCTTAATTTCCTTATTTACTTATGACATTTGTGCAATGCTGGTCTGTAATAACTTATTGTAAAAACAATCTTGGGGCTGGATAGTGAAATGGGTGGGGTCATGCATGCTTAGTATAATTACGGGTAGAAACCACGCTGTAGGATTTATTTTGTATATGTGTGCAATACTCACCATGCTTAGGAGTACCTGCCATGCATGCATTAGAGAACATATTTTAGGCCTGTTTATTTCAGCATCTCTGCCATACTCATGACTCACTTAGAAATCTTGTTCGTAGTTAAATAACTATAAAAATGGTTGTTATGTTACTGCCTCTGCATTTTCACAATTACTACATCTACACTTCTGTCTTAGGTTAAATAATAACATCAATTATCAATATTTGCATTAGAAATCATGTGCTAGGTTCAACAACTTAACTACGCTTCTGTATTTTAGGTTTCGAGTCAAAAGGATGTGTTAATAAGTAAATTCCGCCCTAAAATATAATAGATTCTGATTTCTGAAAACGTTTTTGTGCATTTAGAAAAGCATGCGTAGGTTAGCATCATTCTACACCCTGTATGCATTTAGATATCCTATTTTGTAGGACACTGCATTCGCATTAGTTTAAATACTCACCTATTTATCACGTCTAAGGTTAAAGCAGACTCATCATTGTCTAACTACTATATTCTGAAAAAGCTAAAACAGTGTAACTGGAGCGGTTTAATATGCCTAGGCAAGTCTTAGGTATTAAACTTATTAAAACCGGATATCTACCTTCTTTCTGTGTGATGTTTGGTTAATACAAGGTCAGGATCGATAGTCTGAATCTGGTAGAGATCCTTTTCTCTGAAACTCAGTAAAAACACTGGCCCATTACTGTATTCTCGCCTAGACATCATGCTTTAGGTCCTGAAGTTAAAGACTTTACTTGTGTTTTAGTCGTGCTATTTATGTGTATAATTTAGGAGGAATATCTGAGCCTCATATCTGCCTCTATATGTCTCCCTGTATTTGCAGTCCTAATTATTTTCTTTGTCGTTTAGCATTTTGTCCTTTAAACCTAGGGGTTCTTCCTAGTACCTACCCTTGAGGATAGTAGTCCTAACCTCCTCCAGGACTGATAATATGGGACGGGTAATAGCACACAATAGAATCCGTGACCAACACACGCTTCAATTACCTTCACAGGGTGGGAAGGGTAGAATATGGATATGATGACCGATGCGCTAATACCACGTGTAGCCCCTCTTCGAGGAGTGATTACCGGGTATTGTATTGATGTGATCCATATTATTATAAACTTAGGACACCTTTTATATGCTTAGCTCATAATCTTTTTCAAAATTCTAACCTCTTTTGCTATGTTTTCAAACATCTGCATGTTTAAGACTTAAATCCCCTCTTATTTGAGCATTTACTTGTTATTTGCTATCTGTACAAATTCACGAAACCATTCGGCCGGGAACCACACTGGTGGATCTTGAGGGGTGCCTAACACCTCCCCCTTAGGATAATTTCAAGCCCTTACCCAAGTCTCTGGTTAGAAATGTAGTTATAATTGAACCCCTTAGGTGCCCTAACGCACCGTTAAAATCGTTAGGTGGAGACTCTTCAAAATATGCAAACCCCCTTTCCCAAAGGAAATGAGTTGTCCCAACCAATGTCACAAACCCGATCTCCGCGAGGAAGAAGGGGGGCGTGACAAAAGAGGCACGACAAATCACATCCACGGGTTAATTAGCTACGGAAGTTTCAACCTAATTGAGAAGATGAAGAGACACGGTCAAAAGTGTATTTGGACAGAATAAAGGGAAGATTCAAAGATCTTCAAATTAGAGATCCATACGTTACACAACATTCACTCAACAATTACCGTTGATTCATTGTAACGTTACATTGAAGTCATTATTAGTCATTAATGCTCAATCACTGAAAAAGGCAGGCGTTATATTAGGAAATTCCCTATATAAGGGAGTAAAATATAACCTGTAAAGTGATCATCCCGAACTACTATTGCAATATACTTACTTTTTGTGCATCTTACTACTTTCTATTTACAAGTTTGCCTACTATTATAATCTTATTCTTTGGTTATCAGAAACCCGTGTTCTTCTTAAAATAGCTTTGGGCAAAGAATCCAATTCTTTGGTTAAACAATCATTCCATGCAATACTTTGTAACTTCCCCGAGTTGGGGTGTTACTCGTAGTATTAGCGCACAGGTCATCATCTCCTTTACTACCCAATTACTATCTTTCAGTTGTTACCTAAGCGTTCTAATAGCTTCTAATCGTTCCTTGTGCGTGCACTACCCGTCCCTTAACTATGGTCCTGGAGGTATTTAGGACCTCTATTTAGGGTGGTTCTAGACTGACCTATGTCATTTAAAAATAAGAAAGCTAAGCGATGAACAAAATACAAATAGAACTTTCATATCAGGAACAAATAAGGGCTCACATTGACCTCCACAAGTAGACAACAAATGCACGCAATTGAACCAACAAACTTTGTTAATCTTAGAACCCTATAGGCAGGATATCTAGATGAACAGAAACAGAATGTAAAGAAGCAGTTTATTAAGGCGAGCATTGAGACCTATTAGTTTGCCTACTTATTTTATTAGGCATGAATCAGGGCATTTCCAGGCAGCAAGATATCACAATTTTTTAGGCCCAGAATCATTAGCAACCCCTACACGCTTGCCTAAGTGATAACCAGAATTGGTCGAACTCAGAACTGATTAACAGAATCCTATAGGCATGATTTCTACGAGTTTATTAATTATAAACCTATAACATGGTTTCTAAGTGAGCTACTGATTTTAACTCATAGAGATAGCTTTTTATCCCTTTTAGATCCTATAGGCATGATTTCTAATTGCTGAATTGATTTAAACCCATATAGGTATGATTTCTAATTGTTGACTCGATTTAAATCCCTGTAGGCATGATATCTATTAGTTTAAATCCTATAGGCATGATTTCTAGGTTTGAAATTGATTTTTATTCCTATAGGCATGGTATCTATTGACCGTATGTGGGAAGAAATTAAGCAGATTGCCAGGAAAAGATTATCATTTCAAACAAGCGAGATCCTATAGACATGGTCACTAATGCACGTTTTGTTGAAAATATGTATAGATACTATGAACAGGATTTCTAAGGCAGAATTAAACGAAAAATCCTATAAGCAAGATCTCTAGTATGCAAAAAATGAATAAACACAAAATCAGGAAGATTCCTATTGGGAGGATCTCTAAACAAGTATAGCATTCACATGGTTCAATCGACATAATTAAACCTATAGGCAGGATTTCGACCCAAGCTTGACAAAGATATAAAGGAAACCCCCCTTGATTTTACTAATAAACCCCAAAACTGTTATTACAGAGATTATTACAGCCCTGAATGAATAAATTACATAACAATATCCATTACACAATAGGGAGCATTTATAAGCCCAATATAAACCTGGGAACCAGGCCCTCAAAGATAGCAACTCTAGAGAATAATAGTGATCCATCCATGGCACATAAAATTGGGTTTCTAGTGTGTCAAATTTCCCAAGGGCCTCAGGGACCCTGAGCAACGCTTACACCAGAACCACACTCAGAAAAATAGTTCATAAAAGATTGGAAGACCAGCCCCAATGTGTTAGAGTTTGGAGGAGTCTCAAGGACCCTAGGCAGCGCTCACATTGGGGGTGGTAAAAACCTAAATAACTATGAGTAGGAGTTTAAAAACCAGTGCATAGAGGGTAAGAGGGATAGGTCAAAAATTCAACTTCAGAAGCAAGCGAATTCAGAATACAGAATTGCAAACATAACTGCACCAAGAAACAAACAAATTTCATGTTCAGCATGTAGTTCAAGCAGATATGCATGTGATTAGGTTAAATATTAAAGCAGTCATGGCTTGAACACAGAGACAGAAATAGACTGGACTTATAACATATGATTACATGCTTATAGTACCTTATAAAGTTCAGAACAGGTTAATGAAACAAACTAAACCTTACATTAACTTATGAGAGTATTCATGCTATTTGAAATAACCTAGTATTAAGTTAGAAGTATTACCAAATGAAATCATATAGTCATATAGAGGACAGAATCATGCTAGGAATTGAAACGGGCTAGTCAAACAAAGCATAGAGAATAAAATTTCAAAGGTTAGGGCATACCAGTTGAGAAGAGAGAAAGTAAATATGCAATAGCAGTTAAGTTCTAGAGTAATTTGGCCTTGGCTTTTAGCTGCCAAACAATAACCACTTAGTACAGAAACCAAAACAAGAGAGAACAAAGAGAGCTTAAGTTTTTAGTGAGTAAAAAAATGAGGGTTCGAATCTCTAAGGGGAGAGGGAGAAGGGGTTTAAATAGTGCAGAAACTAGAACCCAAATATGAAAAATAGTTTAATTAAACATAAAAAAGGCAAGTACTTAAATCAGTCGAATTGAAACCCTAAACTTTAGGTAAAAATACACAATATTGGCAAAAAATAAGGCAAAGGATCACACAATGCATACAATGAACATAGACGGGAAATTATTCAAAAGAATCAGAGAATCGAACTAGATTAGTTCGAGTAAAAAGGGTCTGAAACCCTAATTTTGGGTAAACCATAAAATCAGTAGAGAAATAAGGATAATATAATTACATACTGCATACAATGAACATAGACAGGAAACTATTCAAAAGAAACAGAGAATCAAACTAGATTGGCTCGATTTAAAAGATCTGAAACCCTAATTTAGGACAAGTAAAAGGAATTAACGGAAATAGGCAGATTCATGCATAATAGAGTGAATATAGACGAAATAACATTCAAAATCAAAACTTGAACCAATTTTGGTTCGAATAAGAGAATCTGAAAACTCTAACCTTAGGGTTAAGTACGAACCAGCGAGATACGAGCGAATCGGGCTCTCATGATACAAATAATGTGTTTGGACTCAAGGTCGTCCAGATTCAAGAGGTAAAACTTGATTAGAACAGAATCAAAGATGGGGTACTTGCCATGTTTAGGCAAGTACCTAAGTTATCCTATAATATAGCACCAAATAAGAGAAAAACACTGAAATGGCAAGGGGATAGGGAAAGAATCCCATTAGGAACGGGATTTGGGGGGATTTGGGTGAGGAGGCGGAATTAGGGTTCATCGGTGGAGGGGAAATAAGGGCGGGGATTTAGGAAATAAAGATTAGGGTAGAGAGGAGGGAGATATAAGGAAAGGGGGTCGTTATTTGTGAGTCGTTGATCATTTTGATCAATTGATGGGATTAAGGTGGACTGGGTTGAGTTTTAATTGAATGGTTAAGGTTATTTGGGTTAGGAATATTGGGATTGGGCTGGTTTGGGTAGTTTTAGGTCCGAATTTAATTAAAAGTGGAGCCAGATTTTAAATACCCAAATTTGAATAAATAATTTATAAAAATAATGGATAAATAATAAAAATATCATTTGTGCATAAAAATAAATAAAAATAATTATTTAAAATTATAAAATTATAAAAATATTATTTTAGCATAAATAAACTAATTATCAATGCATATAGGCTATTATTGCAAATGTGCAATTTTAGCCCTTAAAATGCAAATGTAATTATGAAAAATATGCTAAAATTATTTAAAACCTAATACGGGTGTAAATGATAAAATTAGATGATAAAATAATCATAAAATAATTTGTGAGGAAATTAATGAGTATTTATATAATAAAAATAAAGAAATAAATTAATTTAAAGCCTTTAAAAATTATAGAAAATTATGAAAATTGCTCGTTCCTGCTTTTAAATCAAATGATGATGCATGTACACTATTTTGAAGGTATATATCTATTTGAAAAATATGAGGGAAAAATTAGGTATCAACAACTATATTATGTAATAAGCTTGAGTTAGAGCATGAAAATTAAGGTAAGCTACATGATAACAAACTAAACGATGTGAACAACTAATTTTTGACCACACTCAAATTTTATACTATTTTAGTATATATATTCCTTTTAAGTCTAATCTTGATGTTTTAAAATTTTATCTTACTCTTAGTATATTTTATTTGATTAAAAAGAAATACTCACATTCTTATAGTACAAATCTTATTTCTATTTATAAAAAAAAAATTACAAACAATATATGATTTCTTTTAATTAGAGTTTTAATAAGTAAGCTATAGAAGCTTTTAGTATCATTTAAAGTTCATGTAAATATTGAGTTTTCCTATATTGTAAGAAATGTTGGTTAATCTTCTTATCTTTATAAGAAGGGGCCATAGTTGCGAAAATAGCCACCCTTTCCTCGATCACAATTGCAAAAATGGCCCCCATCTCGTTGACTTTTCTTAAAATTGAGTTATTTACAAAAGATTATTTTGCAAAAGAGTGCATTGGTTCTATCTCTTGAGACTAGTGTCAACCCTAACCTTAACCACCACAAAATGAGCACTGTCCAGAACACATCGTTCACGGTTGTAGACGAGGTTCCACTTCAGCTTCAGATGTGGTGGTATGACTTGGGGAAAGATGGTCGGAAATGGGTCACCAAGCTTCCGTGAGCCCTCATCGATATTATGAAAGTTAAACCACGGGATGATTTGATTGAGGCACTAGTGACTTTTTGAGACTCTAATCACAATGTCTTTCGCTTCTCCAATTTTGAGCTTACTCCCACCTTAGAAGAGATAGTTGGATATTCCGGTGTTGGCAGGGATTTGAGAAATCAGAAGCTCATATTTCCGAAGGCACTCTCTGCACACCGGTTCTTCTATCTTCTGAACATCAGTAAGCAAATCAGAAAGACCAATGTAGTCGAAGGGTGTTGTTCTTTCTACTTCCTGTACTCCAGGTTCAGGTAGCCAAATGGGTTTGAAATGCATGAAAAGGTCCTTAGCAACAAGCACAACAAGGACACATGGCAGATTCATCGTCGCTTCGCCTTCATAGTGGCGTTTCTAGGAGTCATGGTCTTCCCAAACGATGAGCGAACAATTGATACCCGCATAGCCAGGGTTGTACGGGTCCTCACTACCAAAGAACATCACACTCTTGCCTCGATCATTCTATCAGACATTTATCGGGGCGTTGACTTTGTGTAACTCCGGGAAAAAATTCTTCGAAGGGTGTAATATTTTGTTGCAAATGTGGTTGATTGAGCATCTCCAACATTACCCCAAGTTTATGAGCTATGGTCCGAGCAAGGACAATTCATTGAGAGTTATGAAGAAAGAGTAAATGATTATAACTCTTCAGAAGGGGTGGAAGCCTGGATATCCCACCTAAGATCTTTAAATGCAAGTCAAATTGAGTGGACTTTGGGTTGGCTCCCGGTAAGAGAGGTAATACACATGTCGGCCCTAATAAATTATTTGCTGTTGTTGGGTTTGAGAAGTGTCCAGCTGCATGCACCATAGAGAGTTCTAAGACATCTAGGAAGGTACCAAGTAGTGCCTGAGGATGAATATTTGAGTGTTCAAGTGATTGAGCTACACCCCGAAGCCCCACTCCCCGAGGCTTTAGTCCAACAAATTTGGAATGGTTTCTGCTACTTGAAAGATGATACCCTGGTGCCAGATCCTGCGAAAGGTGAGGTAGATCTGGGTTATGCTATATGGTTTAGGAAGAGGTCTCGCGTGGATGATGAGCCATTGCCCGAGCCCAAAAGACCCGCAAAAAGGCCGCATATTCAAGCCTTTGATGATAAAATCCAAAACGGTTGGTCTGGGGTGAAAAGGAAAAGGGATACAAAGCAACCATTCATGCCTTAGAAAAAAGAATGAGAAACCTCAATTTTGAGAAAGACTTACAAGAACAAGAAGCTGAAGGTGAAAAGAAGAGTCTAATCTGCGAGAATGAAGCCCTTCGTGCTCGGCTTCAACAGATGAAGAAAGCCTCTGAACTGCCGGTGAGAAGTTGGAAAGACCAAAAAACCATTGCCAATCTGATGGAAAAGGTGCGAGATTATGATGCCATTTTGGCAAAGACTGAAAAGGCGTTGGAGAAAGCCAAGGAAAAGATCGTACAGTTAATGAGAAGGCCGAATCAAGTAAGGATCGCCAAGTAACGAAATTTAAAGAAGAGAGGGCTCAATTCGAGAGAGAGAATGCCCATTGGGTACGTTCAGCAGCTCAAATCCATGCACAGTTGGAAGAAATGAGAAGGTACAATAGAGAATACCAACATGCAGATTTTGATAGGGAGAGGGCCCATGCAAGACTCGAGCAGGCTAGACTCCGGGCTCAGTTGGAGTCAGTGTTAGATCGCGAGGGCCACATAAGAGAGATAGCCACCACTTGCCAGCAACAGTTACAAGATCAAGACCATAATTTTCAATACTTCAGAGAGCAAGTCCATGATTTGGTTGTTTATACCGCTCAAAGTTATGTGAACTGCCAAGGGATGAATTATGAGAAGTTTTTGGAGCATGCACCTAACTTTGCGCGTCATCTTGCAGCAGCGTTAGACAGGATGTACCGTACATTGGGGGGTCAGCCAGGGCAAGCCCCACCATGAGCAGATGTTCCAGTGGTTGAAAGAAAAAATATTGTGGAGCTGAAACATAGTCTAGTTGTTAGAATTTTCATGTAGCAGTTATGTTTAGTTTGAACAATTGTTGAGTCTTTTAAATCATTATCTTTTAGTCTTGCCTGAGTTTGTTAAGTCATTTTCGATGTAATGTCCTTTCTGTCATTAAATTTTGAATTGTTTCATATTGTTAAAAAAAGACTATTATTGTTTTTCCCTGAACTACGTAATGGTCTGATTCATGCTGCATTATGATACGTAGGAAATCTCCATCGGATGCGATCATAACCATAATTAATCTGAAAAAGAAAAATTGAATAATAATAAATAAATAAAAAAGAGATGGAAAGAAAAGAGAGCGTTAAATTCAAGATGAAAATAAACCAATAAGCTGGGATGAAGCATGAAGCCTTCCAAACTCATTCTAGAAATGAAAATGGAATTAGGTGTATGACATACAATGTGTGATTAATATCTACAAAATGCCTAACTCTAACACATTTGTTGTTTGTCATATAAAAGATAAAGTGAAACAGAGGTGGTTGGTTTGTGGTTTAAACTAGTGACTCACCCTTACAACACGAGTCAAAAGGAAAAAGTAGAATAGAAAACAACAGTGAGAATGAGTCAGATAATGATGATGTCCATGTAAAATTGGTCGAACAAGGTTCGGGACTGGTTGAAGAAGTAAGAGTGTTGAAACAATAATTGGCAGAGATGTACCAAGCTTGGGTAAACGGACAGGCACCGCCCGCACTACCCATAGGACCTTCGTATAATCTTTATAATGCATCAGTTGCAAATCAAGTGCACATCCCCATAACAAGTAACACATTGTAACAACCCGGATTCAGTTCGAGCATTAACCTTCCCACTATCCCTAGTACCTCCATTCCACGTCCTCCAACGGCACCCATCAGAAATGACCCACCTATTGTAATCCCTACTTTCACTGTTCCTCAATCGGCTATCGCTCAAAAGCTCAACAATGATCCATAACTGAAAGCTCACGATGCCCAACATTACTCTTCATAACTGACTTTTAAGGTTCCAGATTCATACAAGCATACTCCTCAGAACATATTCCCAACTGAGATCGAAAATCCCGACAAAAATATGGAACAAGAAGAAATGGCCAGAAAAATGAAGAGCATGGAACAAACCATGAGAAACATACAGGGTTTGGGAGGCCACACGAGTGTTTCGTTTAACGATCTATGCATGTTCCCCCATGTTCATTTGTCACCTGGCTTCAAGACCCCCAAGTTTGACAAGTATGATGGGCATGGTGATCTCGTTGCTCATTTGAAGAGGTATTGTAACCAATTGAGGGGAGCAGGAGGCAAAGAAAAATTACTCATGGCTTATTTTGGGGAAAGTTTAACAAGAATTGCTTCAGAATGGTTCATAGATCAAGACATCTCTCACTGGCACATTTGGAACGACATGGCTCAAGATTTTGCCCAACAGTTTCAGTACAATATTGATATAGTGCCAGACCGCTCCTTTCTCGTCAACATAAAGAAGAAGCCAACAGAAAGCTTCAGAGAATATGCAATTAAGTGGAGACAGCAGGCTGTTAGGGTCAAACCACCAATGAAAGAGGCAGAAATGATTGACTATTTTCTCCAAACTCAAGATCCTGATTACCTCCATTACATGTTGGCCACCATTGGTAAACTTTTCGCTAAGGCGATTAAGATCNAGAAATCAACAGAAAGCTTCAGAGAATATGCAATCAAGTGGAGAGAGCAAGCTGCTAGGGTCAAACCCCCGATGAAAGAGGCAGAAATGATTGACTATTTTCTCCAAGCTCAGGATCCTGATTACCTCCACTACATGTTGGCCGCCATTGGTAAACCTTTCGCTGAGGCGATTAAGATTGGTGAAATAGTTGAGAATGGCATGAAATCGGGCAAAATTGTGAGTTAGGCAGCCCTTAAGGCGACCACGCAAGCAATTCAAAGCGGGTCGGGCAATTTCAGAAACCGGAAAAAGAAGGAGGAAGGATCCATGACGGCATCTGGGTTCGGGGGAGTTTAAACAGGAATAGTTCCTTCTTACGTGCAATTCCAACAAGGACAATCCAATTCTCCTCAACATTACTATTCACCTCAGGGTCCCCGATACTCAGTTTCTTCACAACAATACACAGTGTTTAATGCTCAGGCTTATGCTAGGCCTCCCAATCACCAGCAATGGCGGGCACCGATCCCACAAGGCTCCGGTCAACTTTGCCCGAATTTTCAGGCACCATATAATCCTCGTCCCCGACAAGGATATGTGAGAGAACAAGAGCCAAAGAAAGAGTTCACCCCAATTGGAGAATCGTATACAAGCCTATTTCAAAAGTTGATGCAGTTAAAGTTAATTGAACATATCATGACGCGTTATGTGAATCCAAATTCAAAAGGTTTTGACTCAAATGCAAGATGTGAGTATCACTCTAACACTTAAGGTTATAGTACCAAAAATTGCTGGACATTAAAGAAAGCTATTGAAAAATTGATTGAAGCAAAGGCAATTGTAGTAACAAACAATGAGGATACTCCTAATATCACAAACAATCCGCTCCCAGCTCATGATAATATACATTTTATTGGGATGATTTGTGATGATCGGGATTATAAGTAGTCTGGCAAGACAGAGATGGTTGTTGGAGCCATAAGGCAAGAACTAAAAGTGATAGTAAGTCCGCCGCAATTGGCACCGTTGATTGTGAAAAGTGCAAGTTCTAGTTTGAACTTGGCAGGTTTTGAAAAAATGATTCTCTATGTCCCTGGAAGCACAAAAATGTTTAGGTCCAATTGGGTGGGCCCAAACTTTACATCCTTGGGGGCATTCAAAAGATCGTTCTGAATAATAGTTTGAGAAATATAACAGAGCTAATCATGATCCGATCTGTTGCACAACTCCCAATGACAAACACAAAGCTATTCCTTGGAATTATAATAAGAATGTCATGACATACAGAGGAAAAGAGATAGTTGAAGAGACAGATGAAATTGGGGGCTTGACCCGCTCTAGAAGGTGCTACTCACCAGAGGAATTGAGAAAAGCTAAGCAAGCTAGGGGAAGTCACTTGCCAGTGAAAGAACCCGTTGTAGAAAAAGAAGCAGAGGAATTCCTTAAGAAGATGAAAATTCAAGCCTACTCAATCATTGACCAACTAAGGAAAAACCCTGCTTAGATATCTTTGTTATCTCTGATTTTGCACTCGAAAAAGCATCGCCGTGTGTTGATCAAAACTCTAAACGAGGCATATGTCTCAGAAAAGACAACGGTGAACCAGCTAGAGAAAATGACTGAAAGATTCTTTGAAGTAAATAGAATAACTTTCAGCAATGATGATTTTCTTGAGGAAGAGGCTGGGCACAATAGAGCTTTGCATCTTATGGTCAAATGTGAAGGGCACTATGTAAAAGGAGTCATGATTGACGAAGGCTCAAGTGTAGATGTATGCCCTCTTTCTACTCCACAACAACTAAACATTGACACTAATATAATTCAAACTAGTAATGTTAGCATCAGAGCTTTTGATGGTTCAAGAAGAGACACTATTGGGGAAATCGAACTCACCATGACAATCGTCCCGATTGCTTTTAACATTTTCTTTCAAGCGTTGGATATGTAAACTTCATATAATTTTATTCTAGGAAGGCCGTGGATACATACGGCCAGAGCTGTACCATCCACCCTACATCAAATGGTCAAATTCGAGTATGACAGGCAAGAAATTGTTGTTCATGGGGAGGACGACTCATCCGTCTATAAAGACCCGTCCATTCCATGTATCGAGGCCAAGGAAGGATGTGAATCCATCATATATCAAGCATTTGAGGTGATTGAGGTGGACCAAGTGGAAGAAGAAAACTAATTATGCATCCCCGTCTTTCAGTCACATCTATGATGGTAGCTTCACTGATGTTGAGGAACGGATATGAACCAGGAAAAGAATTAGGATCCTCTCTGAAGGGAATTGTGAACCTTATTGCTCCCTTTTCGAAGAAAGATACCTTTGGCTTGGGTTTTAAACCAACATCAGCTGACATAGACAGAGCCAAGGACCACAAAAATAATGGTTGGAATTTGTCCAAACCAATCCCTCACATTGCCTACTCTTTTGTTAAGCCACAATTTGAAAAAGTCCAAAATCCTTCTACTCAGGATGACGTTGATGAAGTTTGCCAGGGTCTCAAAGAGATGTTCTATGAGATCAATATGGTTCAAGTTGGTGAGGGCCCTAGTCATGCAAGTGTTCAGTTGATTGGTCCAGATACCTCGCTCAACAACTGGGAAGCAACTCCTCTTCTCATCAGGTAGTAGTCTTGGTAGTTTGTTTTGTTGTTTTTTCTGTATTTGGATTATTTTAAGGGTTGTAATACAAATATTTTAGTTTAATTATTTTTCTTTGATGTTAACACTTCTATCCTTTCAAATTCAATGAAATGAAGTTCTAGTTTCACAGTAAAATTTTGTCTTTTCATTTCCCTATTTTTTGTTAATTGTTATCATTTTCAGTTTCGTTAATGCTGGCTTTAAAAACATGACATGTACGCGGAATTTATGCCCATGTCTTAAAAACCTGTCTAATCTCGAAATAATGTATCAAGAACTTGAGTATGATGAAGATGAGGCTCTTAAGGAAATAAAAAGGGAATTAGATCACTTTGAGAATAAGCCTAAGCCTAACTTAAATGAAACTGAGGCAATTAACCTGGAAAGTCCTGAAGAAACCAGAGAAACAAAAATAAGCATTCATACTGAACAAAAGATGAGAGATGCCATAATTCAAGTTTTGTTCGAGTACAGGGATGTATTTTGTTGGTCGTATGATGACATGCCTGGTTTGAGTACCAATTTAGTGGTTCATAAGCTTCCCACATACCCTAATTTTCCACCAATCCAACAAAAACAAAGGAACATGAATGATAAGATTAAAGAGGAAAACATGAAGCAACTAAGTGCAAATGTGATTAGGGTCGTCCGATATACCACATGGTTAGCAAATGTTGTGCCAGTGCAAAAGAAGGATGGGAAAATCAGAGTTTGTGTTGACTATAGGGATTTAAACAAAGCAAGTCCAAAGGACAACTTTCCCTTACCCAAATCCTTGTTAACAATTGTGCTAAACATGAGATCTAATCTTTTGTGGATTATTATACCGAGTATCACCAAATTCTGATGTATGAAGAAGATGCAGAAAAGACTGCCTTCACAACTCCATGGGGGAACTTATTGTTATAGGGTCATGCCATTCCGTTTGAAGAATGCAAGTGCAACTTACATGAGAAACATGACTACCATATTCCATGACATGATGCATAAAGATATTGAAGTGTACGTTGATGATGTGATCATTAAGTCCAGAATACAAGCTGACCATGTGCAAGACTTGAAAAAGTTCTTTGAAAGGATACGAAGGTACAATCTCAAACTCAACCCAGCCAAATGTTCATTTGGAGTTCCTTATGGGAAGCTTTTGGGTTTTATAGTTAGTCGAAGAGGCATTGAGTTAGATCCCTCCAAGATAAAGACCATTAGAGATATGCCTCCCCCGAAGAACAAAACATAAGTCATGAGTTTATTCGAGAGGTTGAATTATATCAGCAGGTTCATCACACAGCTTACAACCACACATGAGCCCATTTTCAAGTTGTTGAAAAATAACACTTCTATCAAGTGGACAGATGAGTGCCAAGAAGCTTTTGATAAGATCAAAGAATATTTGTCAAATCCCCCTGTTTTGGTCCTGCCAGAACCTGGTAGGCCTTTATTTTTATATTTGTCAGTAATGGATAGTTCCTTTGGTTGTATTCTGAGTCAACATGATGCCACAGGCAAAAAGTAACAAGCAATCTATTATTTGAGAAAAAAATTCACTACTTATAAGGCCAAATACACTCTTGTGGAAAGGACATATTGCGCCTTAACCTGGGTCTCCCAGAAGCTTAGGCATTATCTTTTGGCCTATACAACTTACCTCATATCCCGAATGGATCCCCTGAAGTATATCTTTCAGAAGCCGATGCCAACTGGCAGATTGGCAAATCTTGCTCACAAAGTTTGATATTATTTATGTCACTCGCACTGCCATGAAGGCACAAGCTTTGGCTGATCATTTGGCAGAAAACCCGGTTGATGATGAATATGAATCTTTGAACACATATTTCCCGAATGAAGAGGTTAATTTTGTTGACGAAGTAGTCCAAGATGACAGTCAAATTTGGAAACTATTTGATGGGGTTGTCAACATCAAAGGCGTAGGGATTGGGGCAATTCTTGTATCACCTACTGGGCAACATCACCCTGCCACGGCACGACTTCGTTTCTTTTGTACAAGCAACATGGTAGAATATAAAGCTTGCATCACGTGTCTGAATATGGCAATAAACCTAAATGTGCATGAACTGTTGGTGATGGGAGATTCAAATTTACTTATTCGGCATGCTCAAGGTGATTGGATGACTCGAGACATCAAGCTCATTCCATATAGACAATGTGTGGAGGATCTTAGCAAAAGGTTCAAGTCCATCGAGTTCAGGTAAATTCCTAGGTTTCACAATGAATTAGGTTATGCCCTGGCCACCCTGGCCTCAATGCTTCCCTATCCGGGTAATACTCACATTGACCCATTAGAAATTCAAATTCGGAATCAACATGGTTATTTCAACACAACTAAAGCAGAACCAGATGGTGAGCCATGGTACCGTGATATTAAACAGTAACTTAAAACATGATAATATCTGTAACATGCTAATAGGGATCAAAAGAGAACTATTAGGTGACTCTCTAATGGTTTCTTTTTGAGTGGGGAAGTGCTATACAAAAGGACTCCGAATTTGAATTTATTGAGATGTGTGGATGCCAAAGAGGCTGAAATAATCATGAATGAAGTGTATTCGGGAGTATGTGGTCCGCACATGAATGGATATATTCTAGCAAAGAAAATCCTTTGGGCAGGATATTATTGGCTTTCTATGGAGCGAAATTGCTTTCATTTTGTTCGCAAGTTCCATCAATGTCAGATTCACATTGATTTGATTCACTTGCCTCCTTCGGAGTTGTATCATATGTCATCTCCTTGTCCTTTTGTTTCTTGGAGAATGGACGTCATTGGCCCAATCGAGCCAAAAACTTCAAATGGGCACAAATTCATCTTGATTGCAATTGATTACTTCACCAAATGGGTGGAAGCAATTACACTGAAGCAGTAGTAGACTTTGTTCACTTCAGCATCATCTGTCATTTTGGTATCCAAAAACCATTATCATAGATAATACTGTTAATTTAAATAGTCATTTGATGAAGGAGGTATTCGAACAATTTAAAATTGAGCATCACAATTCTACTCATTACCGACCCAAAGCTAATGGAGATGTTGAAGCTGTAAATAAGAACATCAAGAGGATTCTTAGGAAGATGGTCCAAGGGTCTAGACAATGGCACGAGAAACTACCTTTTGCTCTTTTGAGATACCGAACAACTATCCGCACATCAGTTGGCGGAACGCCCTACTTGTTGGTTTATGGCACCGAAGCGGTCAAACCTGCTGAAGTTGAGATTCCCTCTCTTCGAATCATTGTTGAAGCAGGGATCGAGGACACTGACTGGGTCAAATCCCGATTGGAACATTTGAGTTTGATTTAAAGCGTTTGGAGGCAGTTTGTTTCGGTCAGTTATACCAACAAATAATGGCATACGCTTACAATAAGAAAGTACGCCCAAGACAATTCGAGGTAGGAAAACTTGTTTTGAAACGTATCTTTCCGCACCACGAAGAGGCAAAAGGAAAATTCTACCCGAATTGGCAAGATCCTTACCTCATCAAGAAAGTATTGTCAAACGGAGCTCTACACTTGACAGATATAAAAGGAAAGGTGACTGATATATCGGTCAACGCAGATGCGGTCAAGAGATACTATGTCTGACATGCCTCTGTTGCGGCATTTTTATACTTAGTATTCTCAGGTTGGGATGACGAAAGTCTATCGTTCTCGCTACCCAAACACTTGTCAACCCTAGTTATCCCTTTGAAGCATTGTTTATACTTCTTTTTTCCCCCTCTTTTGGAACCAATTTTCTTAATAAAACAAAAACAAAAAGTGAAAAAAAAATCATCAAAACAAGTTCATGTTAATTGAACTACATCTAACCTGATTCCGAAAGGATACGTAGGTAGCCTCACTCTAGGGTTCGGTCACACCAAAACAAAAATTCATATTTCCCCAGTATTCAAAGAAATTGGGGCATGATTTTATTTTATTTTTTGATGGTTGTTCCATCAAAATGGTTCAAAAAGTTGTAATTCAGTTGAATAGTTCTTTTACCTTTCCCTGTTAAGACCTTCTGATCAGTTTTCGAGGATGCTAA
The DNA here is from genome assembly GCA_005239525.1 of Nicotiana knightiana. Lineage (NCBI taxonomy): Eukaryota > Viridiplantae > Streptophyta > Magnoliopsida > Solanales > Solanaceae > Nicotiana > Nicotiana knightiana. The sequence continues at coordinate 9,875 of ML424277.1, read as the reverse complement.
GTCGGTACACTATGGTGATGCCTCAACCATTGTAAAGAAAGAAAAATAAATGAGAGAGTCTTATTGGTAAAAACTCTCACAGGCACTATAAGGCAATAGCGAGTTGAGAGAAGGACAAATGAGAGAGGTTAGTTGGTGAAACCCTCGAAGGGCATCATTGATCGATTTAGGCTTCTTATATCCTGGGACGAGTATACTTAAGAAAAATAACTCAGTTTCAAAGTAAAGTTTACAAAAGATTTTTAGAATTAGACGGTTCAGACGGATCGGGCATCCAGTCCAAAGTGCATGTCATGTTCGTTAAAGTCAACATATTCCTCCAGATAAGTCCTTTTTATTTTTATTTTTTTCTCTGAAAGGTACACTTCTTGATTAAGTTGTAATACCTATTAGTTCACCTTCTTATTTCTTTCGCATTATTTTTATGAGTCCCTTTTAGTCTAATTTTGTCAAAGAAAAGCAAAGAAAAGACCGCAAAATTGGTTACAGTTTCCACGTTATATGAAGCAAACTTTTCTGGGCATAAACAGTATGGGCAAATGCATAAAGCCATCTTTGATTTTCACTGACGAGCAAAATGCTTAAAGGCCTAAACAATGTTTCAAGGGTCAACAAAAGTTACTCAGTTAAAAGTTATTTTGGGAGAACGGTTATTTGCATCATAAACACAAATGGTGATAGGAAAAATAGACAGGTTTTGATATTGAGAAAGAAGATCTCCAGAAAGTAAAGAAAGAATCTCCCGGAAATTTGTACGACCATCGACTGAGTCAGTTTTTCTAACAAGTGTAATGGACTCAAGGTCAAGTCACCCAAGAAATCAAGGCCACAAACTGACCACCATTTTAAAACTAACGAATCTTTTTTTTGTTCAGAACAGGAAAAGAATAATTTAAGGAAACAGTTCGTGGAAAGACGAACACCACCAAGTGATGTTCTCAGCTCCTTGATTTCTTTCCAATATACATGTAATCATGTTATTTTTAGTTTAATTATATGGAATCAATATCCTATGTTTAACACATGGTACTACATCCCCTGGTTGCATTTCTCATTACTAACATAGGGTAGGACATTCCGTAATAGCATCTCAAAGTGCCACGAGCTTCATTTTATTGCCAACATAGGGTATGACATTCCCTAGTAGCATTTCAGAGTGTCACGAGCCTCATCTTATTGTCGATACAGGATACTACATCCCCTGGCTGCATTACTTTCTGCCAACATAGGGTATGACATTCCCTAGTAGCTTCTCAGAGGGCCACGAGACTCATTTTATTGCCAACATAGGGTACATCATTCCCTAGTACCATCTCATAGTGACACGTGCCTAATTTTATTTCCGACATAGGGTACGACATCCCCTAGTAGCATTTTAGAGCGCCACGAGCCTTATTTTATTGCTAGCATAGGGTGAGACATTCCCTAGTAGCATACCGAGTGCCAAGAGCCTCACCTTATTGCCAACAGAGGGTACTACATCCCCTGGCTGCATTACTTATTGCCGACATAGGGTACGACATTCCCTAGTAGCCTCCTAAAGTGTCACGAGCCTCATCTTATTGCCAATACAAGGTACTACATCCCCTAGATATATTACTTTCTGCCAACATAGGGTACAACATTCCCTAGTAGCATTCTAGAGTGCCAAGATCCTCCTATTATTGTCAACACAGGGTACTACATCCCCTGGTTGCCTTCCATCCTGTTAACATAGGGTACGACATCCCTGATTTTTCAAAAACAAAAAAAGAAGAAGAAGAAGAAACCCATGTCTTTTTCAATTCTTATTTTGCAGTAGAAAAGACAGTTTAATGTGTTTTAAATAACTCACAAAAATTTCCTAGCGTAACTGGGGAAGAAATTTTTTGTTCATTTTGTTTGATTGTGATGACTTGTAGGTTTTTCTGCAAAACACGGATTGGATGTGCAGTAATAAGATTCCATCTCTTGTCGTAAAAAAGTGGAATGTTTGATCTTAATACCTGCTGCAACCAGTTGTGACGTAATTCATGCGGAGACATAGGGTCTCAAGATCCATCTTCTCATCTTCTGATCAAGAATCAAGCCTGGGAGAATATTTCATTGTTTGTTACATCGAGAGCATCAAGTTTCACTCTAAAGTCAATGGGGGAAGCAGGTCAAGAATCAAGACAAGATTCCAGATGGCATTTAGATAGAAATTTTGTAACTCTTAGATCTCAAAAGTATGTAATTTTCTTTTCATTTTGATGTAATAGTAGGAACCGCGGATCGGAACCTCGATGGAACTTCTCTCGACTCTCCATCTAAGCATACTCTATCAGTCATTTTCCTCTTGAACTATACTTGACCTGACTTTCTTATAACCCTGGATATGTAGGCTGCCTAAAACCAAGGCTCGGCCGCATCTTTTTTTTTTAATCTTCTTTTCCTTTTTAAATAATTGTGAGGTCAAAAATCAGTCACCTTATTCATTTTCTTTGCCTGAAAACTCTTCATGTTTCCAAGAAAAGAGGGGCATGCTGTGAACCACTAATTTTTTACCACATCAAATTTTATACTATTTTAGTATAAATATTTCTTTTAGGTCTAATCTTGATGTTTTAAACTTTTGTCTTACTCTTAGTAGATTTTATTTGATTAAAAAAAATACTCACATTCTTAGAGTACAAATTTTATTTCTATTTATAAATAAAAAAAAAAAGAAATTTACAAACAATATATGATTTCTTTTAATTAGAGTTTTGATAACTAAACTATAGAATCTTTCTTAGTATCATTTAAAGTATATGTAAATATTTAGTTTTCCTATATTGTAAGAAATATAGGTTTGGGCACGTGTGGAGGTACGAGAAGAGGCACAACAAGATGCGGGAAGCGCGGTTTAGATGGGTTGGGCACGTGCGGAGAAGAAGCCTAGATGCACCTAATGCTGTATTGTGGTCCGAGCCGGGCCTAAATGAGCTAAATGGGTCGGGCCAAACGATCCCGGGCTCTAGCGGGACGGTCCCAAACGGTCCCGGGCTAAACGGTCCTAGTGGGTGTAACCGACCCATATGGGCCCGGGCTAAGTGGGTCGGGCCCACGGGCCTAAGTGGGCCGGGCTTTTTTTTTGAAATTTTTTTATCTAAGGCAATTTATTGTAAATTATATTATATAATTGTGACTTAAATCTTGTAATTCAAATTTAAACAAAAAAAATTGTAAAGAAATATTCAAGGGAATGCCTTATAATTTTTATTATAACGACATTAACAAAAAATGGCACTATCTTTCTTAGTCTTCCTCCCCCAATGGAATGAGCACAACAAGGTGCTAATACCACCATTTAAAGAAAAAAAAACTAATGAAGATGTGCCAAAATACAAGTTATATATTAGTCTACATATATCTCTTACAAATTTCATAAATCTTTCAAGGCTCGGAGGAATTTTCGTTGGTGGTAGCGGAAAAGAAGCTAGTTCATCACCGCTTCCGGGAGAAATAGCATCCTCCGCAAGTTCCACTAGCATTTCTTGTAAGCTTCGTCTATCTCTGATTGTGATTCCGCAAGTCTAAAGTTTCTTCATTCCGAACGGATCCAATCTCAGAAGAGTACTGATTTGTCCAAGCTCTCCCTCATAGACGCTCTATGATCACCGATTTGAAGTCTCGCTTGACTAAAAGCGCTCTCTGATGCCACTATTGAATCTTGAATACTTAAAATATCTCGAGTCATCCTTGAAAGAACCGGATAGTATTTTTCTTTGTCCTTCCACCATTCCAAAACATTAAAGGAGCAGTCGGGATTCTCTGATTCAAGTTCCTGTGACAAATAAACTTGAAGCTCATTTAGTTTTGAACTATCACCAATATTTTCACCTTGAGAACCCCTGAACCCCATCCAAGCACTAAGTTCTTTTAGTCCCGCAGTTCTTTTAGATGATTGCGAACTAGACGAAGTAGGAATTGGAACATTTGGTCTAGCATGATCTAAGGCAAGTTGATAAGCATTATAAATTATTTGAGAATTTATTTTAATTGAGGTTTTTGCATCTGCAAGTGTAGGCATTTCCTCATCTGAAAGTGCTAAAGTATTATAAATATTTGTATACCAAAAGTAAGGACCTCCTAATTTCATAGTAGGATTTAACATGGCAGCAATACCATAAATAGGGGGGATAGGAAAAAAATATTTTTTAAACCTTTCTCTCATAGAATGAATAGCAAGTTCATAAATTACCCCACCCTCTGAAAATTGAGTAAACAAATTTGCAAGTTATGCAATATAAACTAAACAGTTAGAAATAGTAGGATAATATTGCCTAAATAATTCATTTGTAGCAACATGAAACTTTTCTAAAAATTCTACAAGAATTTTAACATTAGTCCAATCCTGATTTGTAAGGTGCTCATCATCATCATCACCACCAACACGAGCATTAAACGTTGCATTTATTGGATTTCTATATTCATATGCAACCACTAAACTTTCATACATGTAATTCCATCTAGTCGGACAAGGTTTAGGAACCTTTCTTTCTGTAAGGCCAAATTCATCATATTTTTTAAAATATTCTCTAAGTCTACTTCTACGGTTTGAATAAAAAAGCCAACTAAGAGCCATTTTAACCTTTTCAATTTCAACATTTAAAATTTTCATATCATCACCGACGATTAAATGGTAAATATGACAAATACATCTAACATGAAAAATATTACTAAATGGAGGATTTAGTGTAGTTGTAAGCAAGGCTATAGCATTAGTGTTACTAGAAGCATTATCCATTGAAACTGACGTTATTTTATCTCTAATGCAAAAATATCTACAAATATCTGCAACTGTGTTAGCAATAAACTTCCCTGTGTGACGTGAATTAATTATTCTATAAGCAATAATGCGCTTTTTCATTATCCATTCCTCATAAATCCAATGACAGGTAACAGTAAGATAATCACAGTCATTACCACTTCTACCAATATCAGTAGTAATAGCAACGCGATAATTTATATGAGTAAATAAATAGCGCAAATATTGTTCATATTCATGTTTATATTTATAAATATCGCTCTTTACGGTTGTGCGAGGCCATCATTTATAAGTAGGATTAAAAACTCTTCTAATATAATGCACAAAGTGAGTGTTAGAAGGAAAACTATGTAAGCACATAACAGTAACCATTTTTTCCAATTCTTCACGATCTTTATTTGGATCGTAATATAAAATGCCACTGGTAACAGTGTTAATTCTCGGTTGAACTAGATTTAACCCGGTACTAGGGTTAACCTGAGTACCTAGACTTGTCCCCTCTTGCGCAGCTTTCATTTGAAGAAATCTTGCTTTTATCTTTAGGGTGTGTCTTTATGTGTCTAGTCAAACCACTCATACCTCTACGGTCTCAGTAAATTTATGAGCCATCAAAGTTCCACAAGTTTTACACTTAGCCTTATTTTTATCTCTTAGTTGAATAAAAAAGTGCCAAACAAGAGATATTTCTCACCGTTTAGAAGGTTGTCTATTAAAAGTAGGGGTTACTACAGGAGGTTAGGCGGGGCATCATTTGGATTACTATCAGTTGGGTTAACTTCAACAACAGGACTAGTAGGTGTATCATCATCCGTTTGCGTTTCATCTAAATCTATATTTTCATCATCATTTTCATCAATAGTTGGATTACCATAAAGAGCATTCATATATTCATCATTTAATTGGTCACCTGGTGCAATATCATGGTAAAATTGACTATCGTTAAATTGAAACAAAGGGTTATCACTGTCAAGAATAACAGGTGGAGAAGGACGGGTAACAGGTTTGGGTCGGAGAGCCGGGGGAGGAGTAGTAGCTTGGCCACTAGATTCACCAATTTTAGATTTTCCCTTATTATCAAACATTTTTTTCAAAGAAAAGGCCATATTAATTATAATTATACAAAGTAAAACAAACAAAACTATAATATTAAAACTTAAGAGTTGGAACGAGTTTACTGAATTGACTAACAACTTCTTGAAAATTGTATATCGTTGAAGACTTGAAGACTTCAATTCACCAACTTCACAATTTTTCACAAATTGCAATAATAAAGTAAGCAATTATAGAAGAAAATTAGAGAGAGATTGATGATTTGTGAGAAAAAAATAAAAGAATGAGGGGGTATTTATAGTTGAGAATAGGGGAAAAGTGTAATTATAAAAAGTTTGGGGGGAAAATGGCTATTTCTGAAAGTGTCAAACGGCTAAATTGGCAGGTCAACGGCTATTTTTTAAATTTCCAACCGTTGGCCAATTTTAACAATAAAAAAAATTGAAAAATAGTCGTTAGGCCCGGTTGAACCGGCCCACCAATGGAAGTCGGTCCCGAGCTAAACGGTCCTGGGCTCAGGGTCTCACCATTAAGGACCCGCCCACTATGGGCTCTAAGGACCGCTTGGGCCCGGACAATACAGGTCAGCCCGTTTAGCCTAAAATCCATATGGGCTGGCGGGCCTGGGCTGGTCCCGGGCTAGGCCCGGACCATAATACAGCCTAAGATGCACCGGTTAGGAGGTGTGAGCAGTTGACTTTGGCAGGTACGAGAAGAGGCAAAGGGCGGCCTAAGAAGTATTGAGGCGAGGTGATCAGGCAGGACATGACGCGACTTCAGATTTCTGAGGACATGACTCTTGATAGGAACATGTGGAGGTCGAGCATTAGGGTGGTAAGCTAGGGGGTAGTCGAGAGTTCTTCCCTATTTGTACCGGGTAATCTGATAGAGTTTCGTGTAGGTTTGTTAGTGGCCTATGTTGTGTTCACATTGTTGTTTTGCATAGTTTTGTGTTATTGTCCTTTCACTTATTCGTTGTTGTTATTTTCTTTCTGGAATCTTTTGTTGTTACATGCCTTTTCTCTTGTTTCTTTTCTAATATTATTGTCTCTCCTGTTGAGCCGAGAGTCTCCCGGAAACAGCCTCTCTACCCTTTTCGGGGTAGGGGTAAGGTCTGTGTACACTTTACTCTCCCCAGACCCCACAAGTGGGATTTTACTGGGTATGTTGTTATATTATAAGAAATGTTGGTTAATCTTCTTATCTTTATAATTTAATTTATATGTTAAAATAATTAATAAAAAAAATAAGAGCAAAATGAAGTTAATGTCAAAAAGATAAAGTTTGTTAACAAACTTTTATCTCAAAAATCTGATTTATTTGCTATCAACTATACCAATCCCATAATCCTCATTTTTAGCCTAAAACTCCCCACCAGCTCTCACGTATCCCCACATATCCACCTCTCACTTCCCACATCTTCCACTATTCTCATCACTTACTCACATCAGTTATATAACTCACACATCTATATATTTTGGACTTCACAAATGAAGAAGGGATTTTTCAAGAAGAGATATCGAAACTGGAAAAAAAAGATCGAGCAAAAACAGAGAGGAACAGAGGAGGGGACAAGCAAAATTAGACCAAAAAGGCAGCAACCTTTCGTCTTCTTCCACACAATTTCACAAAACTGGATCTCCCTCACTTGGCTTCACTATAGAACCATTGTTCACTCCTACAAAATCATCCAAGGACGTCCATCCATGAAATCCCAACTCAAAACCATCCAAATCACCATTGTTTACAGCTAAAAATGCAGCAAATTAGCCATGAAAATGTAACGACCCGGCCGGTCGTTCCGTGAGATTAATCTCATTTTCTCCATTTTTTCTTTATCATATGTTTCTTAGCCTATTTATATTATATTGGATCGGTTGGTTCGGGTTCGGAGTGGTCGTGGTGAGAACTGAGACACTTAGTCTCTCAAATTGGCTTAATAGTTGAAAAAGTCATCTGGGAGTTAACTTATTGATAAACGATCTCGGAATATAGATTTTATGGCTTGGATAGCTTCGTTAGGTGATTTGGTACTTAAGATTGCGCTCGGAATGAAGTTTTGATGTCCGGTGTAGAATTAGGCTTGAATTGGCGAAAGTTAGTTTTTGGCAATTTCCGATTGGCAGGGGAATAGGCTTTCGGGGTCGGAATGGAATTTCGGGAGTTGGAGAAGGTTCGTAATGTCATTTTGGATATGTGTGCAAATTTTCAAGTCAATCGGATGTGTTTTGGATTGTTTCGGCATCCTTGGCGAAATTCAGAAGTTTCAAAGTTCGTAGGCTTGAATTTGATGTGATGTTGGTACTTTTGCGTTGTTTTTGGTGTTTCGAGGGCTCGACTAAGTTTGAATGATGTTATGTGGTTTGTTGGTAGGTCTGTTTGAGGTCCCGAGGGCTTCGGGTGTGTTTCGGGTGGTTACCGGAGTGTGTTTGGCCTTAAAAGGACTGTTATTGCTGCTGCATTTTCTTGGTTCTGTTTTCCTTATATGCGATCGCAATAGTGGGGCAGGGATCGGATAGGTTGATTGGTTAGGCAGAAGAAATTTTTATATGCGATCGCCATTAATGGTCCGCGATCACGAAGTTAGAGAAGCCAGAGCAGTGTGGTCGCGTGAGGTTTATTTGCGATCGCACAGTGTGGGCGTGTGTGGCAGGGGGTGTTTGGTTAGTCTATGCGAACGTGATTGGGTGGACGCGATCGCACAAAGGGAGGAGAGCCAGTGCTTTGCGAACGCGTCCCTAGTGACGTGAACGCACTGAAGAAATATATATAGTGCTGGGCAGTGTTTTTATAAAAGCCATTTTTGCAAATTTTAGTCTATTTTCCTCCATTGTTGAGCGGTTTTGGAGCTTTTTAAGAGGGATTGAAGAGGAAATCGAAGGGAAACACTTGGAGGTAAGATTTTCGACTTCATAACTCGATTCTATGTTGTTTTCTAAGTAATTAAACCGGAAATTAGTTGGATTTAAACCCAAAATTGGGGAGGTTAGGGCATGAGAAATTGAGACTTTAATTGAGTAATTGAAGGGGAAATTGTGGTCCGATTTTGGTGTTCTTGGTATGTATAGAATAGTGGGAGGATGAGGATTCTTGTGATATAAATTTTATAGAATTCCGAGACGTGGGCCCGGGGCTCGGGTTTGGCCAGTTTCGAGAATTGTGCCTAAAATTGATAGTTTTCATTTGAGCCTTGTTCATTTAGCGTATATTGATGATGTTAATCTGGTTTTGGTTAGATTCGGAGAAATCGGGAGCCGATTCGAGGGGCAAGAGCATCGCGGATTAGTATTTTGGCCCGGGTGGAGGTAAGTAATGGCTATAAATCTTGTCCCGAGGGTATAAAACCCCGGACTTCGTATTTTCTCACTATTTTTAGAATGGCGCGCACATGTCGGATGACGAGTATGTGGCGTGCACTGATTTTTAGATTGGACTTGGTCCTCTCCGCGACAACTATTGAGTTGCGTATTTTTACTCTAAATCATATGTTAAATTGTGTTCTAAAACTATTGCTATATTTGGGCTATAAGCCATGTTTGGGGCCTCGTGCCGACTTGTTTAGACCACTTGNTATTTTGAGATATAAAATGATGTTTTTGGGTCGAGTACCCCGTTTTACTGATACGCCCGAGGGGCTTTTGAGAGGTTCTGACTGAGTGAGGCCGAGGGACTGATTGTGAGGATATGATATGCCACGAACTGGCTTGATTTTAGCACTTGGGCTGAAGGAGCCCCTCCAGAGTCTGTACACACCCCAAGTGAGCGTAGGTACCTACTGTGTGCGAGTGCCGAGTGGCGAGTGATTGGGATGCATGAGTGACAGTGAGGTTGCACGAGGGGTTGATACTGAGTGATTGTGAGATATGCTGAGTGATGTTCTGCCCGAGGGGAGATTTATGATTCATTTTTTGGCCCGAGGGGCTACGTATGACTTATTTCATTTTACCCTAAATTCTTCAGGCATTTTTATTTCTGAAATTGTTGGAAACATATTTTTCAAAGGATTTTTCTGAAGTTGGCTTTTAAGGCATGTTGATTTCATATATATATATAT
>ML424275.1:0-25564 GCA_005239525.1 Nicotiana knightiana | reverse complement strand
CTCTCTCTCAAGTAGATACACACTAAATAGGCACAGCTAATTGATGGCCATTCAATTAGCTACAACAAGAACGTAGTTGAACAAATAGAGATGAACAATCAACCAAACTATATTAATATCACCATAAATTTGTCCCCCAACGGGTTCCACCAAAACCCTAGATTAATAAACTTAGCTACTCTTATTCATAAATATCAAATCTAAAATAACATGCATAATTGAATTACAGAGTAATGAACTAAGGAGATAAAAATCAGTGTTTTTGCTTTGCTGAGTAGTAATCCACAGGTTTTCCTTCACTTTAATGACTTCCTCTCTTCGAATCCCTCTTCAAGTTGTGTTTTGGGGTCTATTTATATGTTTAGGACAAACCCTAAACATGTAGGAGATTTCTATTCCAACCGGGAAACACTTAAACTCTTCAAAACTCGAAATTGACTGGACATCGGGACCCAGGCGTTTAGGCTCAAACGCCCCCTTAAAGCTAGGGCAGGCCTGGCATTAGGGCCCAAACGCCCCCCTAACGCCAGGGTCAGCCTGGATTTAGGGTCCAAACGCCCCACTAACGCTAGGGACAGCCTGGCTTTAGGGGCCAAACGCCCGGCTAACGCCCGAGTGTTTCCTTTTCGACTCTTAAGCGTATTTTTGATGTATTTGCATCCATTTAGCTCGGTTTCCATCTCCAATGCACCTACACATGAAATAAACTCCATTATGCACATACAAAGTGTATTTTTATCATTAACGCACATAAAATGTAAAGCATATAACATGTTAAACCATGAATTCTAGCCACGCATCATTTATCTTCGAAGAATTTCGGAATCCGGGCTTGTGGGCCCGAAGGTAATTTTATCGACTTTTCGAACGGAGTTGGAATTTTTTTGTAAATAGGATTATAATGAGTATTATAGTATATATTTATGGATTTTCTCAATATTTGACTAGTTTTGGAGCGTCGAGCATCGATTTGAGTTGTTTGAAGGGCTTGGGAGCGGGTTATGGAACTCTGGAGCGAGGTAAGTCTCATTTCTAACCTTGTAAGAGGGAATTTGTCCCCATAAGTGAAATAATGAATTATGTGCTTCTATTTGTGGGGGCTACATGTGCACGAGGTGAGGAGAATCCGTGTGTAACTACTAATTATGCCCATGTCCGGGTAGTTTTAGGCTCACATCATGTCTTGTTGATATTATTATTGATTTATGTTTATTTGCTCTGAGAAGGAGCTGGATTGAGTATGCTTATTAAATACTCTTTAAAGGAGTTGCAATTGTTTTAAAAATGGGTATCTTGAAAGTTTTCGTTGAAATTTCATATTTTGAAAAGAACAATACTTTGAGATATCTATATTTTTACCGCGTCGCAGGTATGATTTGCGAGAGGGAGTAATTCTTTTAAAGTATATTTTTTCGCGTCGCATGTATGATTTACGAGCGGGGTAATACTTTATATTTATATTTGACCTCTTCACATGAATGATTCGCGAGCAGGGTAATACTTTATATTTATGTTTGTCTGCGTCGCATGGATGATTCGCGAGAGGGGTAATAGATGCATCTATGGTTCGCGTCATTCGATCATCGGTAGTGCACAGTTTACATTTATGTTGGATCGGGCCGAACATCCTCGATGGTATTTATATATTATAATAGTACTGGAAGTCTTTTATTTAACTAGTGTAAATTTACCATTTGGTGAATACTTGTTTAAAAGAAGGAAGTGGTTTAAGCTCTTAAATATGGTGAAGATTCGTTCAATTACTTCTTGTTCTGAACTTTATTGTTGTCTATCATGCTCAATTAGAATTTTATATTACCATATTGTTGGCCCGTAAGTGTCGAAGTCGACCCCTCGTCACTATATCTTCGAGGTTAGGCGGGATACTTACTGGGTACGCGTTGTCTTCGTACTCATACTATATTTGATGTACATTTTAATGTACAGGTACATGTATGGATAATGGCCTTGTGGGCGCAGCAGCGTGGTTGGTACGGGGACTTAGTTTTGAGTTGCATCTTATGAGACGATCCGCAGCCAGCAGAGTCTCCTTCAGATGTATTGTATTTTTTCTTCTATCATGTTTGTATTTCGGACATTTATTGTGTTACATTTAAATTCCTAGAAATTGCTCATGCACTTGTAACACCGGGTTCTGGGATAACTAAGGTATTTATTCATTATTTGAATTTGTTAAAGACATTTTGTTTACTCAGTGGAAGTTCATTATTTACTGTTTAATGTAATGAAAAGAAATGATTTCAAAACTACTAAACTGAGAATTTGATTAACTTTTGGTGTTGGCTTGCCTGACCGTCACGACCATTAATGGATTTTGGGTCGTGACAACATAGTATCATAGCACTAGGTTCACTTAGGTCTCACGAGTCATGAGCGAGTCTAGTAGAGTCTTGCGGATCCGTACGGAGACGTATGTACTTATCTTCAAGAGGCTACAGGGCTGTTAGGAGCACTCCCCTTCTTGATTCATCATCTTGCGATTTGATTCCTTTGAGGCTTATGGCTTTGTTTCTTTCCTATTCAATCTTATGTGACGCGAAGCGCTTGTTATAAATCGGGAATTGGGGAATTGTAATGGTACTACAGATTTGGTGCAGGATGTTTCTCCCTACATATTTCATTAGGATATTGTCGTCGCCTTGCGAAAGGCCGATCTATCGTTTCATCTCGGTATCAATATTACCTAAAGTCTTGAGAGTTGGCATTGATTGTTATGACGATTCGTGTGTTGCTATCGCACAGTGTAGTGTAATGGTAGGATGCTTGCGTTGGACTTGGAAGGATGTTTACTCAGTGCAAGATTCAGAGATTCAGTATTTTATTTCCGACGGAGGAAAGGCAACCAGACTTTCCAGGTCGGGTTGATGGAGTAATGAGACTTTGTATTTTCGAGCATGGTGGAATTTTCATCTGTGATGTGGTTTCATTGTCTTGGTTGAACACGTTAAGTTCGCCGGTGTTATGGTTTTCTTCGATTCGCCTTTAGGGCAGAGTAGCGCAACATAGTGTCGGAGAAGCGGCTATCAGAGATCGTGGTGAGCGGAGGTTCAGAATCGAATCGACGTTCCTGGTGTTGATGGCTCGAGGAAGATGATTCTCAGAAAGGTTTGAAGTTAGTAGCTATTTATTGGTTCAAGTGCCACATAGATAGATTTTGACTTAAGGCAACAACTGGGCGGCGAAGGATGAGGAAGGATATGTGGGAGGTGTCTTGCGGTGGTTAAACTTCTAGAAGGCCAAGTGTGAGAAGCAAAAGTTGATTAGTTGCTTAAAGGAGTGAGTTCGACCAAAGTGGGAGAGTAGTAGAGTAGAATATGAGTTCAGTGGCGGGGTAACTACACACCTTGAGGAAAAGTTTAGAGTGATTTGGGAATTTTAATGGACGGTGATTGGGTCCACAGGCTTAATTTGAAATATTGGCTATTACGGCGAGAGATTGGATGCAAAATAAAGGAGTTGCTTGATATGAAGAAGGATGCAATACAACTTTGAATTGGAAGATATTGTCGCACATTTAGTTGATGTCCATAAGAAGTGAACGGACTAGTAAAGTTGGTGAATGAGTACGGATTCTGAAGGGGTTATTGATGTCGTAGTGATTGTACCCCGTGCAGCAACGTTGGAGGATGTCAGCATGTAATTTCCACAAGTGGGTTATCTCCTGTGAGCAGGGTTAGCAGCCGTGTGGTGTTGACGAAGCTTCTAGGAAGGATTCCACCGGCTATCTGGTAAGAGGTTGAATATGTGAATGTGGTTAGTGATTCAGAGTGTTCATGAAAGGTCAAACAAAAGGATTTTGAGGAATTTGGTGAGTTGGTTGTGCAAGATCATGTCAACAATGAAGAAAGAATCTTAGTGGGTTCCAGAGTTGTGTAATAGTAGCTTCGGGCTAAGTAGGAGAGTCCCACCGCCTAAGATTGGGTTGCATGGTTATCTACTGGTGAAAATTCTGGTTATTGGCATATTGGTGGGTTATTACAGCTAAGGGAAGAGAACATAAGTGGTAATTTGAGCATAGGATTTGATAAATGTGTGTTATAATTAGCCTTATTGACTCATGTTTAGGCTTTGGGAAGATTCAGGATTTATGCTCCATACAAAGGTGATTTATAAGGGAAGTGATTCATTCATGTGCTTCATTGAGAGGGTTTTCATGTTCTAGAAGAGCCTTGGAGTTGATTATATTCAAGACCAAGTTAGAGTGGGTGACTCTCAACAACGGTCCTAGTGGATTCAAAGGTTAAAGTGTGGTGCCTAAGGATTTCGAGTCCATAGTATGGTTGAGTATCGAGCTTTTGCAGCGGAGAATGAAAAAGGGCTTGGAGTGTTTTGTGCCATATTTGGCATACGGTGTAGCATGAGAGGAATGGGAGAAAATGACTTCGGGTTCATGGAGAGATTATCATAATAAGTGTACCAGTTGAAGACGCGGATATGTGCGCAATGAGGGTATGAGATGGTTCGTGATGTTTGAAATGGGGCTATTATTATTCCTAAGTCAAGACCAGAGTAAATTAGAAGAAGTCGAATCAGTTACCAATGGTTGAATTGGCATATAAGGTGCAGCGAGCGGCATAAAATTTGAAAAATGAGGAACAAGGTTGCGGTTTGGTGTTGGCAACGATGTCACGAGCTCGGATGAGCAGGAAAGAGATTTGAATGTTTTAGAGTAAGCTGGTATTGTCTTCAGCGTCACCTAAGGGCGACGTCATGTGTAAGAGGCCTTGTGTATTGATTTTTGGATTCTTGATTTGCTTTACAGCTTTAGTGTGGTCGGTGGTATGGATGTGCAGACTTGTTACCTGGTGCGGAAGGTCGTGGGAGCATGTCCCAAATGAAGATTGTATAAGAATGGCATGTAGTCTCTTGATTGAGTGAAGATTGAAACCGAGTATGAAGATTGTGGTAATATCGCTAATTTGAGAATTTAAGCCTGGAGGGCGCACGGTTCATTTGGTTGTGGACTGTGGAAATTTGTTCCCATTATGATGGATGTTCTTGTGTGTTATGGGAAAAAGGGTTATTATGGATCCTTGAAAGGGTATTATCCTAGTACGTTGCGATCAGAATCGGCTTGAGGTCCGTGGATGGATTTAAATATGAATATGGGCTCTATATCAGGCCGGATGTGTTCATTTCAGCATAGCGCTTCTTATGAAGAAGAATTCAGACGTTGGAATGTCGTTTCATTGTCGGTTATTTCATGTGATACTATATTGTTCCATGTGAGTTGTGAAACGGCTTGATAAGTTTCTTATGCGTTGAGGCCCAACGTAGTGATAGTGTTATGTGAGCATCATGGATCTCGAGATTCAGATCACATATCGCACCTTAGTTGTGCTTGAATGTAACGACCCGGTCTTTCGTTCTGAGTATTTATAGCCCCATTTCCCTTATCTATGCTTATTTATGTGTTGTACAACTGTGTTGAGTTGTATCGAGTTGCTAAGTTAAGGTCCGGAGAAGAATTAAGCTTGAATTGGAGAAATTGAGTTTTTGGCAATTTCCGGTCGGCAGTGAAAAAATTAGCTATCAGGTTCGGAATGGAATTCCAGAAGGTTGAGCAGATTCGTAGTGTAATTTTGGATATGTGTGCAAATTTTCAGGTCATTCGCACGAGGTTTGGTTAGTTTCGGCATCGTTGGTGAATTTCAGAAGTTTGAAGATCCTTAGGCTTGAATCATGTGTTGATTTGGTGTTTCGATGTTATTTTGGGTATTCCGAGGGTTAGAATAGGTTCGGGTGATCATTTATGACGTGTTGGTACTTTTTGTTGAGGTTCCGAGGGCCTCGGGTGAGTTTCGGATAGGATTGGGCTGTGTTGTGCTCGTTTTTCTTATGTTTCGATGTTGTTTCTTCAAACATAAATTATATCATATTAAACTAATGAAATCCGATTTCTTTTTTGATTGAAGCATTAGATCTGTATCATAATTATGGACCCGTAGCAAAAAGAATCGTCGAATTTGGACATCGTATGAGGAATTTATGGTCATTTTACTAAAAATAAGGTTGCCAGATTTTTCGGATAAATTACGAAATTGCCACTGACGGTGTATTTAAAATTTGTACTATTTGCAAATATTAAAACCTATATCTCCTTCGTTATAAGGTCAAATTGAGTGATTAAAAAGCCTAACTTGACTATAATTTCACAAGGAATCCATTGAAGGCATAACAAACGAGTTTTGGGATCATTTGGCACGAGAAATGAGGCACAATAGCTGACAGAAAAATATAAATAAGTTAGGGTTTGTTCATTCGGTCATATTTTGAGTTGGGGAGCTCGGATTTAGGTGATTTTGGAGGCGATTTTCACCATATGGATTGGGGTAAGTGTTCTCTACTAGTTTTTGATTATATTTTATGAATCATCTTCGTTTTTGGGATTCGATTGATGATTTTAAAGTGAAATTGAGGGAGTTAGGGTTTGAGTTTTGGAGAATTTTAAGTGGGGATTTGAGGGACCAAACGGAGTCCGATTTTGATAAATTTTATATGGTTAGACTCGAGAGAGGACGAGGTTTATTATTCTTCCATTTTTTTACAGAATTCGAGACGGAGGTCCGGGGGCCGGGTTTTGACCGGTTTCGGATTTTTGGCATATTTTATAGTTTTTATTGTGGAATTCAATTCATTAGCCTATGTTGATGATATTAATCTGATTATAGTTATATTCAGAGCTTTTAGATACCGATTATAGAGATGAGGGCATCCCGAAGTAGGATTTTACGCTGTTAAGGTAAGTAACATTTTTAACTCTGGCTTTCAAGGGTATAAACCCGGAGATTCGATATCATGTGACAATGTGGAAGTGATACCCACGCTAGGTGACGGGAATGTGGGTGTGTACCTCAAGGGATGGAGACTTGGTCCGTCTCGTGAGGCCTCATGGCCATCATTCGTGTTTACGTAGTTACTTGTTGTTGAACTTGTCTGCCTTCATGTTAGAGATCATGCTTAGGCTTTATTCATGCTAATATTATTTGTACTCAGTCATGGAGATTTTGGTCGGCAGTGGAATTTTTGATATCATGATCGGATTTTGATTTCGAAAGTTGGAATAGGTCCGTAGGGATGAATGTGACTTATGTGCAAAATTTGGCGTCAATCAGACGTGGTTTGATAGGTTTCGGCATCGGTAGTCGAGTTTGGAAATTTCAAGTTCTTTAAGTTTGAATTTGAGGATGATGCGTGATTTTAGCGTTGTTTGATGTGGTTTTAAGGCTCGAATAAGTTTGTATGCTATTTTAGGATTGGTTAGTATGTTTGGTTGAGGTCCCGGATCCTCGGGTGAGTTTCGGGTGCTTAACGGATAGAATTGAGACTTAGGAAAGTTGCTGAAGTTGTTGGTTCTGGTGTTTTCGCACCTGCGGTGGGAAGTCCGCAGGTGCGGCCATGCAAAAGCGAGGATGGGGTCGCAGGTGCATTGTTAGTCATGAGGGTCAGTGGTCTCAAATTCGACGCGAGAGCCGCAAAAGCGGACGAGTTAGCGCAGAAGCGCATCCGCAGATGCGGATATAGGTGCGCAGGTGCGGAGTCTGAGGATTTAATGAAATTTTGCAGGTGCGGAGATCAAGTCGCAGAAGTGGTACCACAGAAGCGGTTAAATGACCGCAGGTGCGGTTTAACTGGCAGAAAAAGGGGGGAAATCGAGTGTTTGATTTATTCCTTCATTTCTGGACTTGAGAGCTCGGGAACTTGCGATTTTTGAGGGATTTTCAGAGATATCTTTGGAGTAACGATTCCTAACTTGATTTCGGTTATATTTCATTAATCTATTGTTGTTTTCATCATTTAATTAAGGAATTTGGATGAGAAAGTTGAGAAAATGGGGAAAAAGTTACCCAACTGAATTTCTGAGTTTTGATTGGGATTTAGACATCAGATTTGGATAATATTAGTACGAGTGAACTCGTGAGTGAATGGGTGTCATATTTGGTAATATTTACCGGATTTCGAGAGGTGGGCCCGAGGAGGCTTTTTGGGGCGAATTTTCAATTTATTGTTTTTGCTTTGATTTAAGTAACTAGATTAGTTCATTGTAGTTGTATTCATGTTATGTAATTGATTTTGGCTAGATTTGGGTCATTTGGAGTTGGATTTTTGTGGAAAGAGTGTTGTTTCGTATTGATTTAAGCTTGGTTCGAGGTAAATGACTTGCCTAATCTTGTGTGGGGGAACTCCCCTTAGGACATGGTACTGTTTTGATATATGAACGCCATGTACGTGAGGTGACTAGTACGTACACGAGCTAATTGTTGTAAAAATCTGATTTCTACTAAGTGATAATTCGTTTTTCCTCCTTATTTCAATCTTATCAGCATGTGTAGTATCCTGCTAAACTACAATAGCATGCCTACTCGCCTTAACTGTTTATCTGAACTACGTGCAGCATGTTTAGTGAAATTACCTATTTTACCTAAACTTGTACTTAGGCTGAATCGTAGGATTTCGTGTTGTAAATATTGAATTCTATTGTTTGGGCTACATATTTACTTTGGGACTATGGAATAGTATTCCGGGAGATCCCCTTGTTCTGCATATTTACTTTGGGACTGCGGAACGTTATTCCGGGAGATCCCCATGTCCTGCATATTTACTTTGGGACTACAAAACGGTATTCCAGGAGATCCCCCTGCACATTTACGTTTGGGACTACGGGACGGTATCTCGGGAGATACCCTGTTGCATTTCTATGTATCGAATTGTTATCTCTCTATGATTTCTTTCTTTGGTTATTTTCAGTCTTTATTTTACTGTGTTATTTCATTCTACCTTGATTTATTATATATTTATATATATACCAATAGAGCCCTGACCTAACCTCGACCGAGGTCAGGCTTGGCACTTACTGGGTACCATTGTGGTGTCCTCACGCCCTTTCCTGCACATGTTTTTCGTATGCAGATCCGGGTTCTTCTTACCAGTCACGTTCATAGTTGCAGTAGCTGTTGCCGGAGACTTTAAGGTACATATGCCCGCGCCCGCAGATCCTCGGTGTCCCCCTCTATCCCCTTATGTTCCTTTTTCCCTCTTTTTTATAGAACTTATGTATAGGACAGTTAAGACTTCTCAGTAGCTTGTGACTTACGGTGTTCCGCGTCTTGGGAGTATTTTTGTACATTTTGGAAGTTGATAATTGTATATGTCGAGTGACATTCAATTGCTTATTTAGATTATCGTTACTTCTAGTTATTAATGTTCATGCTTTCATTTCATTTTTCGCAAAGTGTTAGGCTTACCTAGTCATAGAGACTAGGTGCCGTCATGAAAAATTCATGGAGGGAGAATTTGGGTCGTGTGAATGTGTATAACAGCCATTCGCTATAAAAGTTAAAAAATATTGAAACAAGTGAGGATGTTATAGAGAGATTTGACTATATAGACTCATAAGCACAATTATAACGCATTATAACCAAAAATCTTGAATTGTTATAAGAAAAATCAAATTATGGTGGATGCCTATCTTCCTCCATGATCTTCCTCTCAAATACTTAATGACATATTTCTTCATTTTTCATGCCTATATAAAGACATTGTAATATATGGAAAGAACACAAAATAGAAGAAGAAATAAAATCTCTTTTTTCTCCTTATCTCTATTTCTTGTTCATGTTTTACTAAATTACTTTTATTTCATAACACGTTATCAGCACGAGACTCTACCATCTCAAGAATCTCCTAATGTATAATTTTTCTCCTCTTGTAATTATGACTAATATTATGAAAAGAAAGTTTGTTTCCCTTGCAATTTAGGGCAAGAACTATATGGCATGGGTGTTGGATGCTGAAATCCATTTAGATGCAATGAGTCTTGGATACACTATTAAAGATAGAAATAACGCATCTACCCAAGACTGTGTTAAGCCCTTGATTTTCTTGCACCATCACCTTAATGAAGGGTTAAAATATAATATCTCACAGTCAAAGATCCACTTGTTTTGTGGAATGGCTTAAAGGAAAGATATGACAACTTAAAGTTGGTCACTCTTCCACGAGCACGATATGATTGGGCTCATCTGAGTCTCCAAGACTTTAAGTCTGTTTCTGATTATAATTCAGTGATGTTCAGAATTACTTCTAAATTGAAGCTCTATGGAGATAGTATCACTGACTATGATATGCATGAAAAAACTTTCACAACATTTCATGCCTCCAATATGGTCTTGCAACAGAGTACCGAGAGAAAGGTTTCAAGAAGTACTCTGAGTTTATTTCTCTTCTTCCTTGTGGCTGAACGAAACAATGACATGCTCATGAGACATCACGATAATCGACCCATTGGATCTACACAATTGCCTGACATGAATAAGGTGTATTCCCATTATGCTAAGCGTGGAAAAGATCGTGACCCTGTTCATGGTCGTGGTCCTGGTCCTAGTTGTGGCCGTGGCCAAGAAATATTCTTCTTTTCTTATGTGCTAATATTATATTATTCCACTTATCATAGAAAATTAGTACCAAACAAACGTTGGATTTTTTTATGTCAATATGATTTGATTATTTAAAGTACTAATAGTATCAATGCCACACTTTGTTCAAGAAACAGGTTTGTAAGCGTAGTAATCTGAGTTCTAATAAAGTGCCATTAACCTTTTCTCCAAGAAGAATGTCTGTAACGACTCGACCGGTAATTTTTCGTTCTAGAACCACGTTCCCCTAAATAAGACTTCACGTACATGCTTTTATTATTTTATGACTTGTGGGGATGATTAGTTCGGGATTTGGAAGAATTCGGGTGGAAATCGAAACACTTGGTTCCTTAAGGTTGGCTTAAAAGGCCAAGTTTGACTTCGGTTAACATTTTTAGTAAATGACCTCGGAATCGGGATTTGACGGTTCCAATAGGTTCGTATGATGATCTCAGAGTTAGGCATATGTTCGGAACGGATTTTGGATGAATCGGGAGCGCTTTGGCGCCTAATATCAAAAATTTGTTCTTGAAGTTCTTTAAATTTGGTTTGGAACGAGTTTTGGTGATATCGAGGTCCAAATGGAAATCGAGACCGAGAATAGTTTTGTGATATCATTTTAGACTTGCACAAAAAATTTGGTGTCATTCTGAGTAGTCTAAGTACGTTTCGGCGCATTAGTAGTGAATTGAAGAACTTGAAATTCTTAAGTTTGATTCAATTGATTTTGGGGTGAGATTCTTAGTTTTAATTTTGTTTCGGGCATTCCGAGAGTTCGAGTGAGTCCATTTTATGATTCCAAATTTGTTGGTATGTTTGGACGGGGTCTCGGGGGCCCCGGATGCCATTCGGACGATGCGCAAGTTGAGTTTGAAACTCAATAGAGCTGTTGGTGTACCAGTTATGTGTGCCCGCACCTGTGGTGTAATGACCCGATCGATCGTTCTGAGAGTTTATCTCCGTTTCTCCTATTTCTGCTTTATTATGTGTTGTTCATCTCTTTTATGTTGTGTTGGGACGTTTGGCTCGGGTTCGTAGTGAGTGTGGAGAGAAATGAGACACTTAGTCTCTTAAGTTGGCTTTATAGTTAGAAAAGTCAACCGAAAGTTGAATTATAGGTAAACGACCTCGGAATGTGGATTTTATAGCTCGAATAACTTCGTTAGGTGATTTGGGACTTAGGAGTGTGTTCGGAATGTTATTTTGAGGTCCGGAGTAGAATTAGGCTTGAATTGGAGAAATTTAGTTTTTGGAAATTACCGGTGTGCAGTGGAAAATTAGCTATCGAGGTCGGAATGGAATTCCGGAAGTTGGAACAGGTTAGCAATCTCATTTGGGATGGGTGTGCAAATTTTCTGGTCAATCAGACGTGTTTTGGGTGGTTTCGGTATCATTGGCAAAATTTGAAAGTTTCTAAGTTCTTAGGCTTGAATCCGAGGTTGATTTAGTGTTTTGGCATTGTTTTGAGTGGTTCGAAGGATCGACTAAGTTTGAATAAGGTTATGGGATGTGTTGGCATGATTGTTGAGGTCCCGAGGGCCTCGGGTGAGTTTCGGGGAAGTTAACGGACCAATTCTTGGAGTTGGTGTTGGCAGATTTTTGCTGGTGTAAAGGTTCTGGTGTTCTCCTATGCGATCGAGTGGGTAAGTATGAGATTGCGTAGGTTTAGCTGGGGATTTCAAAGTTTTGTTATATGCGATCGCGTGGTGGAGGTCGCGATCACGTGAGTGTGTGGCTGTTGAGCATTGTGAACGCGTGGTGCAGTTCGCGTACGCGTAGAGTTTGGGGGCGCTTGAGGGGATGAGCTGTTGTGATATGCGAACGCGTGAGGGAGGAATGCGATCGGGTACGGTAACTGTGGGCAGTGCTTCGCGATCGCACTGAAGAAAGGGTCTCGGCAAAAAGTTTATATTCAAAAATGAGGGTTTAAGCCCAATATCTCAAAAACCATTAGAGAGCTCGAGAGAAGGCAAATTTTGAAGAGATTTTCAGTAGAGTGATTGGGGTAAGTATTTCTCACTTAGTTTTGGTTCAATTCCATGATTTAGTCTTGAATTTCATTATTTAATTTTAGAAATTGGAGTGGAAATTGGGGGAAAATGGAAGAAAGATTTGGGAATTCTTTTGGGGATTTGAATGGGCATTTGAGGTTGGATTTTGATGAATTTGATATGGGTAGACTCGTGAGTGGATAAGGATTCTGGTTTAACAAAGTTTTATCGGATTCTGAGGCATGGGCCTGGGGATCGGGTTTGACCAATTTCAGGATTTTTGGTTAAATTTGATAATTTTCGAGTGGGCTTTGTTCCTTAGCATATATCGATGATATACATCTAATTTTGGCTAGATGTAGAGCAGTCAGAGGCCGAGTCCAGAGGCAAAGGCATTGTGGGCTAGGATTTTAGCCGGTTTGAGGTAAGTAACGCTTCCAAACTTGGTTCTGAGGGTTCGAAACCCCGAACTAGATGCTATATGACTATGATTAAGGTGACGCACATGCCAAGTGACGGGCGTGCGAGCGTGCACCGTGTGATTTGTGGCATGGTTCACCCCATGGTACCGTTTAGCAGCTATTATGGGTTGATATCCGCACTTCTATTAATGTGGTTAATGTGATCATGCTAGAAATCATGCTAAGTACCATGTTAAGGCTTCACGCCGATATTGTTGAGACCCGAGTAGTCATTTATTGTTATCCTCTCATGTGTTTTATTGATGTTACATACTCAGTCCTGTCATAGCATATCATATCATGTCTCAGTCTCGGTAATTATTAATTTTGTACATATATCATTGATTCGGGCTAGTTCATGCATCTGTGAGCCCATGTGAGCGAGACTACAGAGTGATGACTGATTGAGGCCAAGAGCCTGTTATTGAGAGACAGTTATGAGATAGGACTGCACACCACACTGAGATATTGATTATGCCTTTGTTGGCTTGTTATAGCGCTTGGGCTAAGAGGAGCCCTCCGGAGTCTTTGCACCCCCAGTGAGCGCATTGATATTTGAGGGATGGATCTTCCATGGACATGGATTTTTTCCGAGGTAATTATATTGAGGGATGGATCTTCCCTAAACATGGATCTTGTCTGAGCGTTGTATTTCGGAGATGGATCTTCTCTGTGGGGCTGGATTAGCCTTCCACAGTACTGAGTGACCATGTTAACCTATGTTTATGTATATTATGGGATAGATCTTCCCTGGTCCCTGAGAGCCATATATAGTACTGAGTGGACTTATATGTGAGAGATTTTGAGCACTATGTGCATTTCATACAGTTGACATATTGGCATGGAGAGTATACTGAGTTATACGTGAGTTATTGATCATATATGAATCATTTGGTTTTCTTTCATGGTATGTTAGAACTGTGAACATGCCTAGATTCCGTACATTGTTTTCATTAAATTTATTGAGGTTTAGTCCGTCACTACCTCTCAGCCCATAGTTTGGGTTCGTTACTTCTGAGTTGGTGTATTCACGTTACCTACTGCACCTTGTATGCAGATCCAGGTACATCGGGACCCGATAGCGGTTGCTGATTTGCTGTCACAATTTCTTTTGGAGTCTTCGAGGTAGCAGCTAGCAATCGCAGCCTCGTTTTCTCCTTCCTTACCTTCCTATCGCATTTTATTATTTCAGACAGTATTTTGTCAACTTTGTATTTCGACATTTTATTTATAGTAGCTCATGACTCGGTGACACTAGATCGTGGATTTACTTAGTTGGGTTTTAATAATGTTAAACATTTTAATGCTTACAAAATGAGACCCTAGCTACAAATATAGTGATTTTTCTAAAAATAACTTTAAGCAAATGAAATGTGTGTCTTGCCTGATTTCACGATAGGCTCCATCACGACCGAGTGTTTTGGGGTCGTGACAAGTTGGTATCAGAACTCTAGGTTATATAGGTCTCACCAGTCATGAGTAGGTTTAGTAGAGTCTTGTGGATCGGTATGGAGACGTCTGTACTTATCTTCGAGGGGCTACAGAACCCTTAGGAAAAATCTCACATTCATGAATTCTTCTCGTGCGAATCCATTTATTTAGCCAAAGGCGTAACTCTTTGAATCCCTTTCATGCATTCGAATGTGCACGTGAGCGCTCGGTATCAGCTGTGCATCGCTGGCATGTGAGTTCCATAGTGAGGTGCGAGATGTGATTTTAGCATGTTGATAATGGGCCAGTCTTGGGGACATGAGGCCGGGTTTATTTTGTGGCTTGAGTGATGAGATTTCAATTGTGTGAGTCGTGCCTTCAAGACTTATATGTTCGTTGGTTTCCTTATCGGTGGGGTTTTGTGACTGGATGACTATGTGGCGAGTGTGATTCGATGGTGAGTTGTGTTCAAATTGTTTGATTGTGACAAAAGGATTGGCTGGAAATGTGGCAAGAATTATTGAGTGTTTGATTTCTATCTCGAGTTGGCATATGGCTTCGAGTTGTGAGTGTATTGGAAGACCTCTCGCGTTGTTTAGTTGTGGAGTGAAGCAGACCTTTCTGTTGTGTTATGAGTTCCTGGTGATGTCTTTTGGGATAACCAATGCCACAGTAGCATTCATGTATTTGATTAACTGTGCATTCCAGTTGTATTTATACCCCTTCGTTATTGTACTCATTGATAGCATCTTGGCGTACTCACGTAGCCAGGAAGAGCATACTCGGCATTTGAGGAGGGTATTATAGAGATTGATGGAGGAGAAGCTTTACGCAAAGTTCTCCAAGTATTTTTGGCTCAGTTCAGTAGCATTCTTGGGGCACGTGGTGTCCAGTGAAGGTATTCAGGTGGTCAGACGAGTGTGGGGAGAGCTTCCAGAAGCTCAAAACTGCTTTAACCATAGCTCCAGTGTTAGTTCTACCATCAGCTTCAGGTTTTTATACCGCATATTTTGATGCCTCGAGGATAGGCATTGGTTGTGTTTTAATGCAGGAGGGTATAGTGATTGCATGATAGCTATGATTTTTGGAAGGGTATAGAGATGATCTCAGTTTGAGGCTAAGCAGGCAGGGTTATCTCCCGCGGGGTGTCCTGAGGTTGTGTGATCCTTAGGCGGTTTTATAGCAAGTACTCATTTACCAGTAAATGTTATATGTTGTAAGTTGGTTTTAGATCGCTTGTGGAAGTTGGCATGGCTATTGCAATGGTAAATGCGAGATTGCAGATGATTTGAGATGTTAAATGGTTTGAGTTATATATGATCTCACTGTGATATGGCTGCGGTGTTAGCGTATGAGCATTGAGAGTTATTGATTTTTTTGATCTATGGCTTTGAGCCAAGTGGGGGAGGCTTCTAATGGTAAGTTGGTTGCACGATTATGCGAGGTATTGGGTTCAGTTCGAGGTATACTGGTGAATCAATTATGACCTATAGAGGTTGAGTCTGAGAAGACTCGAGTAATGGAAATTTTTGGATACCGGTGGTAATGTACTCTATGGGTAGAAGGGTTTTATTGAATGATTAAGTTGTAACTGTAAATGGTATAGTGTGTGCTGAGTAGGAATTTTCTTGGTTGCTTCTAAGTGTGGGTTACTTCCTAGTATGTTGGTGTGCAAATGGGATAAGGTCATTTGATATGTTTGATCAGTTTAATTGAGATTTGTGTAGAGTGGATGACACTCGAGAATGGTTCTGATGGATTCAAGGTTATATGTAACAATTGGGAATCTTCAAGGTGTGCATTTGGCTAGAACTGAGATTTACGTTGGAGGGTGCTAAGACTTGTGGCATTTCTACATTATCATGGATTCTACATATCAGTATCAGGAAAGCAAAGGTAATGGATTTAGATTCGCAAGAAGTCTCTTCAGGGTAAGTATTTTGAATGTGGTACTTTTGGGGATATTTGAGAGAGTATTAAGCGGCTTACGAGCCTTAGACGGTACGGTCTTATGATTGGGTCTCGTGTGATGAGTCTAGGTTGAGAATTGCGGTATTATGGCAAGGAGAAGTATCAAATCGAAGGTAAGTCAGAAGGAACTTGGATAAATAGGACAACTTTGTAGTAGGTCGGATCGGCATGGTAAGGGATACGATTAGTTATTTGGGTGTTTATGAGGCAATGAGTTTTTACATGTCTTTCTTAGCGATGCTCTTGGGTTTTGGTGACCTACGTAGCTTGGTTTAGTTAGAAGGATTCAAGCCTGGCGGTTTGGTCTTGTAAAAATGGGATTCGGATAGTTCCTAATGGTTTCAACCACGGTTAGAGATGTGTATTTTCTATTGGCATGAGGTGCAGGTGATGTATAGTGATTTTTCTTCTAAATGGGATCAAATGGAAAGTTATTGGCTGGTTGGGTACGTAGTTTCTTGTGGCTCCGAAGGGATCATGAAGCTCTCATATTTATCATAGGATGGCATGGCATATGGGGTATGTTGTGTAGAGTTGAGATTTGCATATGTGAGGTCACGGTCCAGTTCTGGAAGGAAGGTCAAAGATTCTTTGGCAACATTGGCAGTTTTAGACAACTAGGTAGATGATATTACTATTGGGTGGCTTGATGATGGTATACATTTCAGAAAGGGCAATGTGTGGAGTTAAGGGTGCTTCATTGGGTTGCGACGCTCTCCTGTTGGATCGACTGTTGATATTCAAGGTTGCTTGGTGACACGGAAGAAATATAAGGGTATCCCTCGTGGAATGATTGAGTATTAGGGATGTGTTATATATTCGAGCGGTGGAGTTGGGATCAGATATGGTAATTTATGCGCTTTATGGACTTCGTGACCGAGAGTTCTCATAAACAGATTATTTTGTGGTTGTGGACTGTGAGGATGTGAACAAAGCTAGTCAGATGTTAGTAAATGCCATGATTCAGGCATTGTGAACTTTCGGAGAGTTATCTATCTGTTGTGGGTGACCAGAGTTGATTTAGGGTTATTGGTAGGTCCAGTATGGGCGTGTGTTCTGCAGCGGGTCGGAATTGTTGACTCCGAATTTTCTATTGTTGAAGGATGTACCATTCGATTGTCATTGAGTTTATTCATATTCTGGAGTGATCTATGAGTTACTCTTCAGTGATGTGAGGAGTGCTGATTGTTGGTTATATGCACGTATGATGCGGATTTATTTGAGCTTTATAGCGGGATTTGAGTAAGGTAAGTAATTGGGTATTGCAGGATTGAGACATATTAGTTATGTTCTTTCTGATTCATGTGCCATCCCCCGTGGTTATGGCAATGCACTTGGAGTACTTGATGTCGAATTGCGCATGGTTATTGATTTTGAGCAAGGTGGCTTGAAGTATTTCATGTGGACCAGCGTTTGGATGGGATCACGCATTGTAGTGGACGTGGAGGTATGATCCTTGGTGTCAAATTCGTGTGTTTTGATTTTATGATGTGTGCCAGGCTCTTAGCATGTTGTTTTGAAGGTAACTGTTATAGGCAGGATAGTCCTCTCGTGTGAATCTTTTCTATGATTTGAGTTCGTGGGATGTTGCTATTGAGTGCCGAGTTACACAGGTTATGGATTTGGATTGTAGTGATGCGTCATGTCATCAGAGTGGTCGTGTTGGATGAGAAGAGGTCGTTGGGCCTAGAATGAATACTACCAGAGTTGACTACAATATGGTTGGAAGGATGATATCGGAAGTTGACTTAGAGGTCTGCTATAGTTCCTGTCGGAGAAAGGGGGAGCTCTATGACTGGCTGATCGGACAAATGGTTGCTAGTTTTTACGTGTTTCTTTCATCATCAGCAGTATATGAAAGTGTTAGAGAGAGGCAGTTCTTGATAAGAGGTTATGTACCGGTATTGGGTTATTTTTAGCAGCTATTGTGATTTGAAGTTATCTCTATGAGTGTTTGAGTCATGCGGTATATTATGTGATTACATCTTGGGTTACGGATATGGCTTGATACAGCGTGTTCAGGCTTATTCAGTTTATAGTTGTGGAATTTTGATTTTGTAAATTACTCCAGAAGTGGAAATTTGGTTCTAAGGTTTATGGGTCAGGTGGGATTTTTTAAATGTGTTGTGCTATTGGACCTATATGGGATAGGGTGACGTGGGATCACCCCCGGGTATGTGCATAGTAGGTTACACGGCAATTTTGGTGGTTTTTGGAACAACTCTGGACACGTTCGAGGACGAACGTATGTTTAAGTGGGGGAGAATGTAACGACCCGATCTGTCGTTTCGAGAGTTTAGCCCCGCTTCTACTATTTCTTCTTTATTATGTGTTTTCCAACTCCTTTATGTTGTGTTTAGATGTTTGGCTTGGGTTCGGAGTGATTGTAGAGAGAAATGAGACACTTAGTCTCTTAAGTTGGCTTTATAGTTAGAAAAGTCAACCGGAAGATGACTCTTAGGTAAACAACCTCGGAATGCGGATTTTATAGCTCGTATAGCTGCGTTAGGTGATTTGGGACTTAGGAGTGTGTTTGGAATGTTATTTTGAGGTCCGGAGTAGAATTAGGCTTGAATTGGCGAAATTTAGTTTTTGAAAATTTCCGGTCGGTAGTGGAAAATTAGCTATCGGGGTAGGAATAGAATTTCGGAAGTTGGAACAGGTTCGCAATGTCATTTGGGATGTGTGTGCAAATTTTCAGGTCAATCAGACGTGATTTGGGTGGTTTCGGTATCATTGGCGAAATTTAGAAGTTTTTAAGTTCTTAGGCTTGAATCCGAGGTTGATTTAGTGTTTTGGCGTTGTTTTGAATGGTTCGAAGGATCGACTAAGTTTGAATAAGTTTATGGGATGTGTTTCCATGTTTGGTTGAGGTCCTGAGGGCCTCGGGTGAGTTTCAAGGGTGTTAACGGACCAATTCTTTGACTTGGTATTGGCAGATTTTTGCTAGTGTGAAGGTTCTGGTGTTCTCCTATGCGATCACGTGGGTAAGTATGCGATCGATTAGGTTTATCTGGGGATTGCAGAGTTTTGTTCTATGCGGTCACCTGGTGGAGGTCGTGATCGCGTGAGTGTGTGGCCGTTGAGCATCCGAACGCGTGGTGCAGTTCGCGTTCGCGTAGAGTTTGGGGGGCACGTGAGGGTCTGAGCTGTTGTGCTATGCGAACACGTGAGGGAGGAATGCAATCGCGTAAGGTAACTGTGGGCAGTGCTTTGCGATCACGTGGTGGTTGACGCGATCGTAATGAAGAAAGGGTCTAGGCAGAAAGTTTATATTCAAAAACGAGGGTTTAAATCCAATATCTCAAAAACCATTAGAGAGCTCGGGAGAAGGCAAATTGTGAAGAGATTTTCAGTAGAGTGATTCGGGTAAGTATTTATCACTTAGTTTTGGTTCAATTCCATGATGTAGTCTTGAATTTCATCATTTAATTTGAGAAATTGGAGTGGAAATTGGGGAAAATGGAAGAAAGATTTGGGAATTCTTTTGGGGATTTGAATGGGCATTTGAGGTCAGATTTTGATGAATTTGATATGGGTAGACTCGTGAGTGGATAAGTATTTTGGTTTTGCAATTTTTATCGGATTCCAAAGCGTGAGATCGGGGGTCGGGTTTGACCAATTTCGACATTTTTTGTTAAATTTGATAATTTTCGAGTAGGCTTTGTTCCTTAGCATATATCGATGATATACATCTGATTTTGGCTAGATTTCGAGAAGTCAAAGGCCAAGTCTAGAGGCAAAGGCATTGTGGGCTAGGATTTTAGCCGTTTTGAGGTAAGTAACGCTTCCAAACTTGGTTCTAAGGGTTCGAAACCCTGAATTATATGTTATATGACTATGATTAAGGTGACTCACATGCCAAGTGAGGCGCGTGAGGGCGTGCACCGTGTGATTTGTGGCCTGGTTCACCCCATGGCACCTTTTAGCAGCTATTATGGATTGATATCCGCACTTCTATTAATGTGGTTACTGTGATCATGCTAGAAATCATGCTAAGTACCATGTTAAGGCTTCACGCCGATATTGTTGAGACCCGAGTGGTCATTTATTGTTGTCTTCCCATGTGTTTTATTGATGTTACATACTCAGTCCTGTCATAGCATAGCATATCATGTCTCAGTCTCGGTAATTGTTAATTTTGTACATATATCATTGATTTGGGCTAGTTCATGCATCTGTGAGCCCATGTGAGCGAGACTGGAGAGTGATGACTGAGTGAGGCCGAGAGCCTGTTATTGAGAGACAGTTATGAGATCAGACAGCACACCACATCGAAATATTGATTATGCCTTCGTTGGCTTGTTATAGCGCTTGGGCTAAGAGGAGCCCCTCCGTAGTCTTTGCACCCCCAGTGAGCGCATTGATATTTGAGGGATGGATCTTCCATGGACATGGATCTTGTCTGAGGTGATGATATTGAGGGATGGATCATCCCTGAACATGGATCTTGTCCGAGCGTTGTATTCCGGAGATGGATCTTCTCCGTGGTGCTGGATTGGCCTTCCTCAGTATTGAGTTACTACGCTCACCTGTGTTTATGTATATTCTGGGATGGACCTTCCCTGGGCCCTGAGAGCCATATACAGTACTGAGTGGACTCATATGTGAGAGATTGTGAGAACTATATGCATTTCATACAGTTGACATATTGGCATGTAGAGTATACTGAGTTATACATGAGTTACTAATCATATCTGAATCATTTGGTTTTTTTCATGGTCTGTTAGAACTGTTAACATGCCTAGATTTCGTACACTGTTTTCATTACATTTATTGAGGTTTAGTCCGTCACTACCTCTCAGCCTATTTTGGGTTCGTTACTTCTGAGTTGGTGTATTCATGTTACCCCCTGCACCTTGTGTGCAGATCCAGGTACATCGGGACCTGGTAGCGGTTGCTGATTTGCTGTCACAGTTTCTTTTGGAGTCTTCAAGGTAGCAGTCGGCGACCGCAGCCTCGTTTTCTCCTTCCTTACTTTCCTATCGCATTTTATTATTTCAGACAGTATTATGTCAACTTTGTATTTCGACATTTTATTTTGTAGTAGCTCATGACTCGGTGACACTAGATGAGGGATTTGTTTAGTTGGGTTTTTATGATGTTTAACATTTTAATGCTTTACAAAATGAGACCCTAGCTGCAAATATAGTGATTTTTCTAAAAATAACTTTAAGCAAATGAAATGTGTGAATTTCCTGATTTCACGATAGGCGCCATCACGACTCGATGTTTTTAGGGTCATAACATGCGGTTGGCCATCCGCAGGTGCGAAATCGCTGACGCTTTGGGGCACCTGCACGACCGAAAGTGCGAGGTCAGTGGTCGCAGGAGCGGGCTTGTGCGCAGATACGGTCCCTTGATCCCTCAGATGCGGTCCCTTGAGCCCACAGATGCGGAGCTTGGCTGGTAGGGGAAAATGCACATCTGTGATGGATTTTCCGCAGGTGCGGGACCGCAAATGCGGCCAAGGCCCCGCAGGTGCGAAATCGCTGGAGGCAGTGCACTTCATTTAATACAGGACTTAGGCATTTTTCTCCCATTCTTTATACACTTGGGCGATTATAGAGCTTCAAAAGGGGGAGATTTCAACTTGGTTATTGAGGGTAAGTAATTCCTACCTTAATGTGAGTTAAATACATAGATTATGGGTAGGTTTCAACATAAAAATTGGTAGAAATCATGGGTTTGGAAGAAAAACTTAGGGTTAAATAAAAATGAGATTTTACCATGAAAATGATTATGAAACTCAGTGGAAATCATATATTATGTTCTTGAAGTTACGGGTAACAACTTTCTTCAAAAAATTTCAGAATCTGGGCGCGTGGGCTTGAGGGTAAATTTTAGGAATCTTACAATTTGGGTTGGGTAATCACTATAATAGTAAAAATATAAACTTTTGAGCATAGATTGATCGATTTATGTAATGTTTGGCTAGTTCCAAGTCGTTTGGCATCAGTTTCGTAGGTTTGAGTGCATTCTTGAATTGAGAAATAGGCTTTGAGGTGAGGTAAGTCTCTTTTCTAACCTTATAAGAGAGAATTTACCCCATATGTGAGCTTTATTAGTATGTGTTGTTATATGTGGGGGTCTACATACGCACGAAATGATGAGAATCCGTACATAGCAACTATTTATATTTATGTCCGGGTAGTTTTAGGTTTACACCATGCTTTGTGGACACCGTTGTTGACATTCAATTTTGTCCCTCCTTCTTTCAATTAATTTTCTTGAGCTTTTAATTTATTAATAATTTAAATACCTTATTTTTGTTATTACTACTATTGTTATGTATTTATATTAATATTAATTTGGTATTAGCATTAGTTTTAATATCATTACTATGACTACCACCGACACTTTTTATTTTTATTAGTATTATTATTATTTTATCATTAAATTGTTACTATTATCAATTCTACTACTATTATTAAAATTACTACTACAATTATTATATAAATATTACTATTAAATTATTATTTTTGTCGTTATTACTATTAGTATTACAATTTCATTATACTATTGTTATTGCTACTATTGGTATTATTATTACTATTTACTTAAAATTATTATTAGTATTACTATTATTATTATTTACTTAATATTGTATAATACATTTGAAAGAGCTAAATAAATTAAATTTAGGAGCCCAAAGAAATACTAGGAAGAAAAGAATTTCAGGACCATTTCAATTCCAATTTCGGCCATCAGCTAGCCCACTCAAGCCCAAACCCCATCAATACAACCCAATTGGCCCCAAAGCCATGAAACAAATTAGGTTTCATTTCATCCCCCCTCTCTCTCTTGCGTTGCTGAACGTTCCTTGTCCCCTTCTCCATTTTAGAAAATTTCCAAGCTTCTTCAATCTCCACGATAGGCGTTGCTGCCCCAATTTCATGCAATCTTCATCTATCTCCCTTTTTTGATTCGGTCAACACAAAAGGTTAATAAAATTTTGGAGATCTCTGAGGCAGAGATTTGATTTCAAAGGGACACTTTTGACTCAAGAACTCAATCCAAAATTCTTAATTTCCCGCTCAAGAGCAAACCCTAACTTTTTTACTATAAATACTTGCTTATCGGACCATTTTTAGGAGCACCTTCAGGTTCGTATGGTGATTTCAGACTTGGGCATATGTTCGGAACGGGTTTTGGATGACCCGGGAGCGTTTTGGCGCCTAATATCAAAAATTGGCTCTTGAAGTTCTTTAAATTTGGTTTGGAGCGGGTTTTGGTGATATCGAGGTCCAAATAGAAATTGAGTCCGGGAATAGTTCTGTGATGTCATTTTAGACTTGCACGCAAAATTTGGTGTTATTCCGAGTAGTCTAAGTACGTTTCGGTGCATTGGTCGTGAATTGAAGAACTTGAAGTTCTTAAGTTTTATTCAATTGATTTTGGTGTGTGATTCTTAGTTTTAATGTTATTTCGAGCATTCCGAGAGTTTGAGTGAGTCCGTTTTATGATTCCAAATTTGTTGGTATGTTTGGACGGGGTCTTAGGGGGGTCGGATGCCATTCGGATGATGCGCAAGTTGAGTTTGAAACTCAACAGAGCTGCTGGTGTACCAGTTCTGGTGCGCCTGCACCTGCGGTTGGCCAGCCGCAGGTACAAGCTCGTAGGTGCGAGCCATGAACCACAGAAGTGAAGGAGGGAGGACAGCCAGGCACCGCAGGTGAGGACTCTTTGGCGCACCTGCGCGACCGCATGTGCGAGGTCAGTGGTCGCAGGTGCGGGATTGTTCGCAGATACGATCTCTTGAGCCCGCAGATGCTGTCCCTTGAGCTGGGAGATGCAGAGCTTGGCCAGTAGGGGAAAATATGTAGCACATGCGATGGATTTTCCGCAGGTGCGGCCGAGGCCCGTAGGTGCGAAATCGCGGGAGGCAGTGCACTTCATTTAATACGGGAATTGGGAATTTTTCTCCCATTCTTTACACACTTGGGCGATTATAGAGCTTCAAAAGGGGAAGATTTCAACCTGTTTATTGAGGGTAAGTAATTCCTACTTTAATGTGAGTTATATACATAGATTATGGGTAGGTTTCAACATAAAAAAAATGGTAGAAATTATGGGTTTAGAAGAAAAACCTAGGGTTAAATAAAAATGAGATTTTACCACGAAAATGATTATGAAACTTAGTGGAAATCATATATTATGTTCTTGAAGTTATGGGTAACAACTTTCTTCAAAAATTTCCAGAATCCGAGCGCGTAGGCCCGGGGGTGAATTTTAGAAATCTTGCAATTTGGATTGGGTAATTACTTTAATATTAAACATATGAACTTTTGAGCATAGATTGATTGATTTATGTAATGCTTAGCTAGTTCCAAGTCGTTTGGCATCAATTTCGTAGGTTTGAGCGCATTCTTGAATTGAGAAGTAGGCTTTGAGGCGAGGTAAGTCTCTTTTCTAACCTTGTAAGAGGGAATTTACCCCATATGTAAGCTTGATTAGTATGTGTTGTTATATGTGGGGGCTACGTACATACGAAATGACGAGATTCCGTATATAGAAACTATTCATGTTTATGTCTGGGTAGTTTTACGTTTACACTATACTTTGTGAACACCGTTGTTGACATTCAATTTTGTCCCTCCTTTCTTTTAATTAATTTTCTTGAGCTTTTAAGTTATTAATAATTTGAATACCTTATTTTTTTTATTACTACTATTATTATTATTTATATTAATATTAATTTGGTATTAACATTAGTGTTAATATCATTACTATGCCTACCACCAACACTTTTTATTTTTATTAGTATTATTATTATTTTATCATTAAATTGTTACTATTATCAATTCTACTACTATTATTAAAATTACTACTACAATTATTATATTAAAATTACTATTAAATTATTAATTCTTATCGTTATTACTATTAGCATTACAATTTCATTATACTATTGTTATTGCTACTATTGGTATTATTATTATTATTATTATTATTATTATTAGTATTACTATTATTATTATTTACTTAATATTGTATAATACATTTTAAAGAGCTAATTAAATTAAATTTAGGAGCCCAAAGAAATACTAGGAAGAAAAAAATTTCAGCTACATTTCAAATCTAATTTCGGCCATCAGCTAGCCCACTCAAGCCCAAACCCCATCAATACAGCCCAGGCCCCAAATCCATTAAACAAATTAGGTTTCATTTCATCCCCCTCTCTCTCTCTCGCGTTGCTGAACGTTCCTTGTAAGGGTGGCAGGTGGGTCGGGCCCGACCCGGGACCGACCCGGGCCCGCGGGCTATACGGGCT